>VZSZ01001042.1:99682-137307 GCA_013398815.1 Ibidorhyncha struthersii
CTCTGTCCATGGAGGAAACAAAGTGTGGCTTCCTCCTCCTTGTTTCTTAGCAGAGAGGAATTTTTGGAGAACATTTCATTGTGCATCAAGTTGTTGGGCTGGCGGCTCCTGCATTACTGTCACTCCAGTCAGCGTAGCAGAACATTGATTNTATTAGACAAAGAAGAGCTGCAGCAAGCTTAGCGCCCGGTGGATTTGAGTGTGTGCATGTGTGTGTGTTAAGGGAGGGGCAAATATTCATTGGCTTTCCTCTGAAGCCATAAAGAAACCCACATCTAGAGGAGAGGGAGAATGAGAGATAGGCACCAAAAAGAATAATAAAGGAGATATTAGAGGGAAACAAACAGTAAACAGTGATTGGCAAATAGCAGAGGAATGAAGAAAATGGAAAGCAGGAAGAGAAATAGGAAGGGACTTTGGAACCTGTCAGTAGAAAAGAAAGAACGCTTTTTTTTAAAAAAAAAAAAAAGGTTAAAACTAAGTTAGAGGTAGTTGACAAATGCCTCTAGAAGTAAGAACATTTAAAATTCAGGCTATTTATTTGCCCCATTTGGAATGAAGTATGGCTTTTTTTATTTTTCATTTCTCAGTATTAGCAAATCAAGCACCATCATGAAAATACACATATTTCTAACACTTATATCAGAGACATACAGCCAGTTTTTAATTTTAAAAGAAGGTTCATCATAAAAAACTTCCAATTTCAGGATTTTCTCACATTAGTAACCTTTTTTCCCTGAACTACACATACATTTCATTTTTATAATCCAGAAAAAGAGATCTGAAAACCATTTTTTTCAAGAGTTACAGGACTTGTCTTTAGCAGACTTAGACTCTCCAAACCCACCAGTTCTTACTTCTGTATATGCTCATCAAAATTAATTTGGTCCTGCAGTAGAACTTTGTCTTAATAATTCAGCACAAGCATTTGTCTCAGTTTGGAAGGAAGCTGCTCCATGTCGGGAGCTGGAAAAAGAGCTCTCCACCAGGTGTAAGATCCCAGGACAAAGTGAATTCATTTGCACCTGCTTAAGGCTTTGCAAGCTGTAGAGCAGCTATGTCAGTGCTGCTTGCACTTATCAAATTTACATTCAAAGTAGCTAAATTGTTTTGAAAGTGCATCACAGTGTGAAGTCCTTTCCAGCTCTGCTTGCTATTCTGAAACTTAAAGTCAAAAAATGTATTTGTGACAATTGGCAAAGCACAAAACAAGGAAAAATATTTCTCTAAATAAGACATATGCAGTTATGGCAAAAGGAAAACAGTACTGGGTATGCAGATACACATACAGATATACTTCTTAACTTTAAGAGTATTAGAAGATATGTTAAAAGTGGAGCTAGAAGACACATTTAATTCTACAGGAACTAGAAGTAAAAAAATGCACGGCTGGGGCTACATTCCAAGTCTGAACAGCAATATACTGGGCGTTCATCTCTGCTGGATTTCTCTGGTGCAGCACTTACAGTACTCTGAAATTGCTAAAGGGAGCTGTTATAACGCAACTTGAATCCATCAGGTTAGGTGCCTAAATAGCTGACAAACAGGCAATGATATAAACTGCAGCTTTTTTATCCATGTAAATGAGCTTGTAACAGAGATCGCAGGAAAGTCTCGTCAGATTTGTTCTTTCCCGCAAAGATGCTCATGCATGCCCTAACGGATTCGTGCAAACTTTCCTCCTCAGTCACTTTGCCAGCCGAGAGGATAAGGGCAGCCACGCTGATTCCATCTGTTCCCACGTGCCCACCTAGTCTCTGCCACTGGCCAATAGCAGGTGCCAAGGAAAGCAGGTTAGTACAGGTTTGATGCTTTACCAGCAAGCAGAGATATGTGACTCAGGTTCATCTTGAACCAAAATGTCCGTTTGCATGCATAAATAAATAAAATAAAATGCTTCATCTGTAGAAGTACTAATTGGAATGTCTTTGGGGAAATGGGGCTTTCCTGGAAGGGAGGGCTGGGATCCCCAACAGGGCAGCACTCAGACCCCACAGCAGGCTCCCAAGTGGAGCTGTCATGGTTTCCTTGCTGGTTAAGAGGAAGCTACTAATTGTATTAAATGCAAGGCTGTGGACACTGTGAGGGATGGCATACCTAGACACACACACACCAAAAAAAAAAAAAGAAAAGAAAATGAAAAAAAAGGTCTGTCAAAACAGAAAAATGAAATTTGTAGGAGGTTCCATAGGGATATTTTAGTACTAATATTTCAAAGTATGAGGGTTCGTCTATTTTCAGTCTTGTCAAGACTTATGCGCTAAATGGTGGGGATTTGGAATTTGTTCGTACCTCAGCACCCAATAATAAAACTTTTTCTCACCTATTGGAGGCACAGTACAAACTTCTTCCTTCATATATCAGGTCAGCCTAACATACGTGGCCTGTCAGCCAGGCTTGCCTGGTGGATAAAGTCAGGAGAGAGACATCCTCATAGAAACCTCTGTTAAATTGAAAATCCATCTTGTTATTAAAAAGAAAAAAAAATTTGACTTTTCTTTTTACTAGTCCTAACCACAATGTTTTATACCAGCTAAAAATGCACCTTCACTTACTCTGTTATTTTTGTCCCTCTGTTTTTAGAGATTCCAATATCTCAGGCTCTTTTTCACCCATAGTGTCAATTGATGCCAGCTAGAACAGCATCTGCTCAACAGACAGGCCATATACTTCAGAGTCTAACTGAGGATTTACATGTCTAATATTGGAAATGTCAAACATAAGAATCTTCTTCCATGCACTTGCTGCTAAATCCTGCATCGTATGCAAACTCTCAGCAATTTACAGCTCCCGTCCTCAAAAACTGGAGCAATTTAAATGTAGAACTGTAAGCATTACAGAAGAATAAATCAAGTCTGTTGAATGCCAAGGGACCTCTGCTTTCACTGAAACAGCCAAGGATCATAGGAAGAGGAGTAGAGACAAGAGAAACCATCAATGCATAGGTAGCGTGTCACAGATTATCATATCGCTCATACAGCTTTGACTCACCTGGGAGTCATATACAAGAAAAATATGTAAACATGGGTTGTATTGAGAAACTTCAGAAATTCCAGCCTATTTCCTGAAGAGATTTCTCTCACAGTATCTTGGGTTAGCCCCTGGACAGTTAGTGTTAGCGGGTCCCAGTGCCCCAGAACAGAAACGTCTTGTTACACCAGATGTGAAATCCTTATGGGGTGTTTGCTGAAAGATGCTGCAGGAAAAAGAATTTTGGACATGACCAAATTTCTCTGAAAAGGAAAACAACAAATGTGATGAAAAACATTAACAGAGGACCTGGGATGAGACTATGAAGAGAAATAGCTCTCTGGATGACCCAGATTTAATTGAGCTTTACTGAACTTCACAGATTGTCAGAGGGCAATAAAATGCTTGTTAAAATACAAATGAATTGATTTTATAGCCGTTTCTACTTATCCATTAAACAAATCATCCTTCTCTCAGAATTCTGAGACCTTCTCAGATATTTAAGTGATTGATTTCATTACAGAAACGTATACCAACAAGCACAATTAGTGCCTGATTGCACCACCTTATTGTACTGATTATCGATTAATTCATTAACGTATTTTTATGTTACTTAGGGTGGGTTTGTTTGTGGGTTTTTTTATTATTATCTTTTAATATATCTCCATCTGTATCTTCAGAAAAGATTGGTCAAAGCTGAAATGGCCTTACTCTGAAATACTTTTATATTAACTGAGATATTTCACCATTTATTTAATGTCTAGGTATGTGGCCAACAGCTTGAAATGTAGTTCCTATAATGGGAACCAGTATCCCCTCGGATCAACTGGCAGGTGATCTCAGCCTTGCTTCAGAATTTCCAGATATAATTACAGGAAATTTGCTAAGAATGAATACATGTCAGTTTAGTTTAATTCAGACATTTTAAGTCCTTAAATCCTGGAATGCATTTGCTCAGCATGCTTTCTCTACCCCATTATCCTGTTTAAACTGTTAAAAACCTTGGCCACTCTTATAGCATAAATCAACATGCCAAAAGGCTATTCAAATCTACTAAACCTATTGTTGAAATTCTATGTAACCTTTAGAGTGGTGAAGTCCTTTGTTCATTGATTTTTATAAGGAATAACACACAAATATTAAAAGTTTGTGCTCACACCATGTTCCTAGGAGAAGACAAAAACACTTCACATGCTCTTATATGTAATTTTATTTAGGGGAGACAAAAGAAATGAGCTTGACCTGGTAATTCCATTGCCTCTATTCAGATGAATCCCTGTGTTTACTGTGTTAATCTTTCTGTCTTCCTATAACAAAACCTGCAGCTCAGCTCTTCTGACAATTCCGTTGTGGTGTGTATCCATTTTCTTGTTGAAAACATCAGCATAACTTCCCCTGATTCTGTCGTGGTATCTAGAGGTATCCAGCAACATGTTATCTGAGGGTATAAAAAAAAATACTATCCATAGCCTTTGGAAAACGTGCTGCTTGACCATTGTACTTCTTTGGTGTGCACTATGGGAATAAGCTATAAATTTGGCTTTCTAGCAGATGCTCCAGGTGAAAAAAAAAGTACTAACTACTGCTATCTTTGCAATTTAAAACACATTTTATTGGGCTTCCTGTCAAAGATATTTTTCATGTTTCTGGGATGTATGGCGTTGAATTAGGTATAAGAATATCTGTGTGGAATCCAAATTGGCTATGATTTGAGAATACCAAATTAAGGAAAAAATAGGAGTACCATCTAGTTTTGAGACAATTAGCTAGACTATCTAGGTGGAACAGGCAAATAATAGTACAGATGAAGTAAAAATACCTGGTTAAAAGCTTTTCAGGACAAAATTTTAACTTTGACTAATTCAACCTTGATACAAAAAAATGTCTGTTTTGGAGGAAATTCAGTATAAAACTTGTAGGATCTCAGTGAAAATGCTTTGGGCTTTGTTGAAAACTCCATGAGTTTCTTTTTTTTTCTCTCTGAAAAGTTTATATTTTCAATGGAAAAATAAACTTGACAGTCTCTATAAAATGTAAATATTCTCTCTCCCATAGAGCATAAAATGGGAAACACACCAGGAAATATAGCTTTCTATGGAAAAGATAAATGTTTTGTAAACTCAAAATTAAATTAGATGTTTTATCAATGAAAAAGAAATATGCTTTTTTTCTTCAACCTTTTTTCCCTCAGAAAACATGAACTTAATTAGCTGTCATCTGACACCATAAAACGTGACCTGAGAGCTAGCAGGATTAAATTCTTGGAATGCTTTCATGAGAAGCGAGAATCAACATTATTTATTTTTACAAAACTTCGAATTTTGCCATTGATAGCTCCTTAGCTTGTAGTTCTCTTTCATTTTCAAAACGTATCCACAAAAAAGAAGGTTGAGACCTATTTTCATTTTAAAGAAAACCATTAATAAATACCACTTGCTTTAAAGATTTGTTTTCTAACAAAGGGAAAGTAAAATCTGGAAGCACAATCTAGTTTCATTTTATTCTTTGGAAGAAATGAATCTCAGTGGAAACTTGAAATGTTTAAGAAAATATGGCAGTTCCAACCCGCCACTACTAATCCAGTATTTTGAATACTAGCAATCAGTTGATTGAAAAAGAACTGCATAGACAATCTGAATTGTTATTTATGCATATAATAAATAACAAAACACTCTAAGATAATACAGATCCATTTCTTTTTCTGCCCACCTCCTTGTTTGTCTCCACAGAAAAGCTGTGATTGGCTCTGCAACAAGTTTTTCAACACCACCGCATGTGCTCCCTCGACTCCCTCCTGGAAGCTTATACTGGGACCTTCCCCGTTCTTTCCTCATTTCACACTTCTGGGAAGTGTGGAAAAAAAAAACACAACAAAAGAAACAACCAGAAGATTGTGGGGACTGACTTTTTTTTCACTGGGAAGACACCTGTTCTTTCCAAGACAAAGGGTTGCAGGGCTTTTTATGACATTTCACTGCAGAGGGCTGTCAGCACTTCAAAACCAAGAAAAGATGATGATTTGGCATTGCATGACTTTAGGTTTGTATAGTGTCCTCAAAAGGGATACACTAGAGAAGATATTGTTGTAGTCTGTTGTCTGAGCACTAGAATAATGGCCAGACTGGGACCAGAGGTGTGGTGGCTGGGCTTGATTCTGGAAAGGACTGGACTGGGTGGCTCAGACTACAAGTATCGGGAGCTAAAATATCAGTAAGTTAGCAAAATGTTCAAGCAGCAGACAGATCAGCAAAGACGTTTCACACATTGCAGGGCACAGAGTGCTCTAAAATAGTCTGTTGCCACTATTAACCACAAGAGTTACTTCATTGGAAGCTGCAGTATTGAGTTCTTGCTGAGGAATGTGTATGTACAGCTTGCAATGCTCTCTGTTTTGCTGAGGTTATTGAAAGCTTTGTGTCAGCCTTAAGCCCATTACCTTGTGATGCATGCTTCTTGTATAAGTAGTTAATAACATGGGCTAAGCCTACATGGGAGGAACCTGCAAATCACCGCTCTTCAAATCACATGGTGTTTGGTATATATGGTTTTATGGTATATAAATGTCTCTTCAAAGGTGCATATAGCCCATGGAAACTAGTCCCTTTGGCTGTTTCTAACTGACCTGTGGGAACAATTTAAATGCTTACAGTGTGAACGGTAGTCAGACTCCATGGCAGCATGAGATCCAGCATGCATTTGCTCCACTGTATGCTGTGGATGGAAAACTAAACTTGGCAACACAGGTTCTAAATTCAGGTTATTAGAGAGCAAGTATCCTCAATGTGCGGACCAACAGACCAGCCAAAATACAGCCATGTAAGCCAATAGCCATCAGCTGCATACCTTTGCAGAGACTGTGCTGGAAATTGTGTGGGTGTTCTTGAAAAGCAATCAAAGTGGCTAAGCCAGTGATGCAGGCAGATGTGCTCAGCTATAACTACAAGGCTCTGGATTGGTTGAAAAGAAGCCAAAGATAGGAAAAAATGTGTTATTACTAAAAAAAATTAAGATATTTATGTTCCCCTATCACAGAGCACATTTCCTTCACACTGTGTCTAATCTTTCAGAGAATATGTTATTTTGATTTCCAATATTACAATGCTAAGACCATTTCATTTTTCTGTTCAATTTTAATACACTGTTGCCTCCTACCGCTGCACATATCCTGAACACCTACATACTGGGTGGAGAGGGAAAAACCTGCCTCAGTTATGTCCACTGCCTGATATCTGAAATTGCCTTGCTCCTTTTTGGAACACTCCTGCAATGCCAAACAGCAGAATAGTGGTACCAGAGGCACAGGTTCATGGTTGCCTTTCATGCATCTTACCCTGCTTGGGAGCAGTGGGGTGGATCTTCTTCTGGGGATGGTCTGATAAGAGTCCTAAGAGAAGGAAAAAGCAAAAAATCTTCTCTAAATCACAGCAGAAATAGGTGTTTCGAAGAAACAAAAAGTGCAAAAATTGTGTTCTAATTTCACTTGATTAAAGAACAGTAATTCTTCTGAGTACTTAAACCAGTATATTGGATGGAAAATTTTCAGTTCTTTTCTAGAGTCCTGTCATTTTTATGCTAGCAATTCTTGTTTCTTTGCATACACACTAGCATAATCAAATAGTCTGGGGACTTTGAAGTTCTCACTTCAGGTTATTTTCTCAGGAAGTCAACCTGTTGTTTCATGTTTAATTCCTTATGCAAAACTAGTGATAATAATAAAACTCTGTGTCTCATAAACATGAATTTATGTTTTCAACACTTCACTGAGTAAGAGAATATTCCATTTTAGAAATGAAATTAAGAACCACAAGTTCATTTTTTTTGATGCAAATACGTATTGCTTCATTCAGTACTGCAACTCTAGTAAATCCTTAAGCTCTTAAGGAGTATTTTAATGTTTAAAAATGAAGACTGATATCTAACGAGATTTCAAAGGTCTCCCCCAAATCAAGGATAATTAGGAACAGGGAGCAATGCTACCAGAAAGAATTTATGGTTTAAAATTCCAAATGGTTGGAAATTGTGTGCCAAAAGATTTACAAAACTAATACCTGTTTCCAGATTTAAAGCTTGAGAGGCAGACTGAAAGTTTATGATTGTGTGCCTACAGAAAAGCAGGTGTGGACCTCCCTACCATATGGACTTCTGTCTCTGATAAAAGGAATCCTTCCTCCTTCCCTGTATGCCTTCATTTGATCCCTAAGCATATTTGCTTATAAGCAACTATATTGGTAATAAAACAAGTATCTGTACATATATATGTATGTGTCTCATTTTGATCTACTAGGATCCTTTTCAACTACTGGCTGCATCACAGAACTGCAGATTTAAGAGAAGAATAACTTGCTTGAATAACATGCTCTTCTGCTTCCCACAAACCACAAAATTTAATGCAATTAGTACTATAATAACTGCCAAAACCTGTGATTGAGAAAAGGGTTATGGTTTGGGCAGTCATAAATTCTTCATTCAGTTGTGAAGTTCAAGATTCAAAAGTTATGAAGACAGGCAGTACACAGAATCTACTCTAAATTATATCCAATGTACCTTAAGAAAAGTAGCCTTTGCATTTCTGTGAAGATACAAATCTGTATCTCTGTTTTCACGTTTTTCTTTAAGACAACTTTAAACTGTCCTAAATTAAAACAGTTATCACAGGGTGTCCCATATACCCTCACCCCCAGCCTTGTAAATTGGAATAGCAAGGATTGCCCTGTTTCCAGTGGCATACTGAGGATTCTGGTGCAAAGACATTTAACTGGGCTTTTATACAGCTAACTAATACTTTACCCCAGCCTAAGCAAATGTATTTTGGTGCAATTGTTATTTTAACAAAAATGGGGTTCATCTCAACTCTCTAAAATATTAACTGTCTCATATAGCCCTGTACATGGGAGATTTGACTATTTGCCATTCTGTCTGTTGATACAGTATTAGGGCAAATTCTTTTCATAATGAAGTGCAAATGAAGAAAAAAAAAAAGGAGCAGACCAAAATAAGCTCGCCAAGAAAGATATTCAGTGTGGCAGCAGTTTAATTTCTATTGGCGAATGTAGAAGAGGCTCCTCTCTTTGATTTTCCCTTTAGCCTACAGGACTTACATTTGCAGCCTTCTTCAGGGAATCATGGTAGAGTTCTTATTTTCTTATATTTGAGAAAAAGCTTTTTGAAATCACTACTACTTTTGAATCTTTTTTGCGTAAGATTTAATGCCTTTGAAGAAATAGCAATAACTAATTCATCTGGTTTGTCTAAACAATCATGGAAAATATATTCATGAGATCGTCGGAGATTGTAAACGTGAGGTGTTGACAGTGCAAAAAGTCTCTATGCAGCCACATTCATCCAGCCACAGTTCAAGCCCCTGTCCGGCCTTCTGCCTTCCTTCTCCCTTCTCTGCTCGTAGGCATACGCAGAGAGCAAGACCGTGATCCAGCTGCCCCGTTCTGCTCTCAGCAAAAATGCTGTGAACCTCCACTGGACCTATGATGTGCTACAGTATCATTACTGAGAGGTGTTGAAGCCAAGTGCAGGGAGAATCACTTCCCTAAAGACAAAGGTATAGACAGCATAGAGACAGACTGCTTGTCCTGAAGTTAGGCATGTTGCAGTCAGCCTAAGCAGGACCGGGCAGCCTGGGGAGGGAGCGGTGGAAGGCAACTATGCTCTCGGCATCACCACGTCTTTCTGACTCTTGACAAGCACAGTAACGTTTTAAGGCTGTTGTTAGCTTCTAAAGGTTAGGGTAGATTTGAGGATTACCTCACAAAAGAATAAGGTCGTGGAACAAAGTGCTGTAACACTTTTCACAAGCCAGACCTACACATCTTTTGACAACACGTTCTTCACTGAAAGCTGTTTTTTTAATCTTTATATATATCTTCTGGTTTGTCATAGAATATTTTAACATTAAATGTTGTTCAATTAAAAAATATATCAGTTTTATTTAAAAATAAATAGGCTGTGGCTTCCAAACATATTTTTCTCCTATCTGTTTTGCTTTTTTTTTGCCTTTTTTTTTTAAATCCAAGGGGAGAAAAAGCCATGTAACATATCTGATATTTTCACAAAGTCATATTTTAGATCTTATTTCCACTTTTGTTTTATCTTTTCTGTACAGGGTATCAGCTTCCCATGTCCAGGCAAAAATCTTCTACCCCAAATAAACTTTCCTCTTCACAAGTTTTTCACACCATATTTACAGTTAAACTACACTTTGCAGCTTGATGGAGTTCTGGGTAATTTTCTAGAAGTTTACCTCACAACCCTTTTCTACATTGTCTGCCAGACTACTGATCGAGTTCTGTGTTCCTAAAGAGTGGACTTAAACAAGTCACATCTCTATTAATACACAGTCTTTTAACTCTGAATCACTCTGGAGTTAATTTGAGGTGATAGTGCCTCTGAAAGAAGATTAAGAAAGGATATCACTAGAGATAAAAATTGCTGCCCCATGTGCTCCAGCAAAAAAGAAAACTGTGACTGCCAACCAGGGAAAGGACTCAGAATTTCAGCTTCATTTCAGAATTACCTAGTACAAAATATGCATTTGAGTGATTACTGGCACTGAATACCTAATCGTCAGTAATGCTGTAACATGTGGCTGTATTCGTATACAGTACACCGCTGCTTACAATCTGTATTCTGATCATATTCTCTTGTTTAAGTGCTCCCGTGCTTTACAAAATCAGGAGCCTCAGCTTTGTAATGGGTACTGTTCCTCAGTAGCTTTTCACTTCATTTACAAACCATTTAGTTTGCTCTTTATTATTACTAGAACAAATATACGTACATGTATTTTTCCCCAGTGGTGACCTCAGTACTAGAGGGTACGAAGAAAGAAACCCTATCCAGTTGACTTTATAAGTTTTCTATAATGCCATTTTCAATCTAGAGTTTTCACTGAGATGGTGGTCCTGTTCTCTCGGGCACTCTATGAATTCACAGTAAGATCCCAGAACTTCTCCAGGATACAGTTTAAATAATTCAGTATTATTCCCTTCAATTCAACCAAAAATAACTTCTTAGCTGTTTTTGAGTTCAGTGAGAGTTTATAGGAGCTTTGTATTTCTGCAAACTGTTTTATCTTCCAGAACATAAAACCTCCTTGTAATTAAGTATAGAAAGTGCAAGACTGGCTCTATTGTTTATTAGAAATATTTATGTCAGACTCAAAATTTTTACACAATAGCTAAACGCCAGGAATGTTCACAGAACCATACATGATGCCTCCATAGCAGTAGCAGTGAGGCTATAACATCTGATGAGATAATGGACTATCAGGATTAATGAGGTTGATTTATTCTTCATTCTTTTTTTTTTTTTTTACTAGATCCTGTAAGGGCTAGATCTTTCCTTTCCCCGATGCTCTTCCTTGTTGATATTTTTATCATCTGTAACAACAGCTGGTATTGGAATACTTCATGCACTGGATCTCACTTTCTTACTTGCTACATGGCCTTCTCCAGTTCACAGTTATATGCAAGGTAGAGGAGTATTGAGTGTGGGGCTCAGGCTGATAGATGAGTCGGGTCTCTCATGTGGCCAGATGTGCACTAATCCTATGGTCACATACAGGATTCACACACCACCAATCTTCTCTGTGATCTGACCCACAGATGTATCTCATCCTCCCATATGTCCATATCCAGGAGACAGCAGGCAGCAGAAACTTAAGTTTGGGTCCTGTAGAATACCCATACACTCTGCAATCTATTCTCAACCCCTCAAGGCAGCGATATGTGAGATTATACATTTTGCTGGCTGGCCCTGGCTCTCCAGCATATCATTGACTGACAGCCTCTGCTATAAACCTGGAGAGGTGCTGCCAGTAAGCACACTGGTAAGATGACGTCCATCCACACAAAACAGCAGAAGAGGAGTAACTGCTGGCCTCATCTTTTTGTTCATTAATTCCCTGGTTATATACAATGCTTAGGCACAATGTGAAAGACCACAGTTAAAATACTCCTACCTGCAGCAAGTTGAAGCAAAATTTCTCAGTTCCCAGAAAAATGTCTTAATTATTTTGGGTACCACTGTTCTAGAAAGGGAATTTTTAAACCTTTGCATGGAATCACCAATTTCTTTGGCACAGAGTAACTCACTATTCACTGAACAAAACAAAGAATATGTAGGCTAGCAGCACACACAGCTGCGATGTAGGAAAACTTAGGTTTCAAACCTTGCTTCAAAGAGTATTTTATGTAATTAAAGTTTTGAAGCAGAGTGTGGAATTCAGGTCCCCCTTGCCCTTACTTTGTCAGACTACAGCAACATGACATCTCCATATTATCTTGTAAAGTGAAAGGTAACAGCTTTCTCTAGCTCTGAGAGTTATGCAGGACATCTGTGGGACTTGTTTCTCCTTCCTACAGCTTATACAGTTCCTTCTCTTCCGCTCCCTTTATCTAGTCAGTTCTTGATTTTTCATGGGAAGGGCATACAGATGAACAATCAAATTATCTGAGAACACACACACATACACACGATCTCAAGCCATCCCTGTGCAAGCCATCCTGCCTTTGGATGCAGTACACCTGTGTTTACGGGGCACTCAGTCCATCGCTAGCCCAAACTAACAGACCCTTATAATCAACTGACCTCTTCAGCAAAGTTATGTTTTGTATTACTGTGTTTCGTTCCAACCCTACATTATCCTGTATGGTTAAAATTGAGTGTATTGGGTGGTAGGGGATGCACACGTACCACTGGTCTGAGTGACATAACTGTGTCTTTAAAGATACACTGAAAGGCAGGACTTTGATTTTCCATTTCCCCAAGTATTGTTGGTTTCTGTAATGCTTTTAATGTCATTTAAAATAATAGCAAGTTAATGAGCTGTTAGGCTTATACAGTGATTTTACAATACTGAGAATGTATCCCTCACAGAAGTATATGGAAAATGATCCACTAGAGCGTGACATAACCTTTGGAACAGTTACGACCTGCTGCATGTTTGTGATGATTTTCATTTTTATAAATATTTAGAGAAATTTAAAATAACCTGGTAGACAAACAGCTTCTCTGAAACAATTATGTCTTGCTTTCTAAGGATCTATTTAAACTTGTTCCAGGCTACCAGTCGACACTACATTTTTTTATTGTTTCTTTCATGGATTGATCTGAATTTTTGTCATAGGTCTCTGGAATCAAGGCTAATTCTTACTTAACTGACTTTGTAAGAAATATATATATTATACTCTGTGTGTGTATATATATTTCTTGTATATGGATAGATGCGAGACAGACACATACTTTTTTTTTAATTGAGACATATCTTCTCTGTCATCAGCTTTCATTGCTACAACCTGTGCAGAAGAACCTTCTTAGTGAAAAATTAGTCCATTTTTTTTTATATGATGAGTTTTAGTCCAGTTTCTCAAGTCATGTACCAACAGCAAATCAGAACTTGGTTTCTACTCTTCCCAGAGATCTTCTTTTGTCTTTTGGCCTATTATTGCCTCTGATATCATTGACGTTGTACTGATCAGTTGATTGGGTTTTTTTAAATGTGAAAATATGAGATATAACTTCCTTGTTACATTATTCTTACTGTCCTCTGGCCATCTGTTATTTTGTGTTTTGTCAGTCCAGTATTATCCATTGCTTTGAAGACATCACTAGATTTTATTGCCACTGCAGACAGTCTTCCCTATAATTTCTAACCATGGAATCAATGGTATATAAAAGCAGATTTACATTCAGCTAGTTTTTCTAACATTTCCCAGTAACTATATGTTAACTAGAGATAAAATTATTTTGAGGCAATCTGTGGCCCTATACACACATCAAATATACGAACTGATATAGCTGAGCCTTCAGGTCTACTGCCTTTTTCTTTTCAGACACATTATTATTTCAGTCTTTCTAAATCTGAAGTAACTTCCCTTACTGTCTGTACGACTTCATTTCCAGCTGCATTGTTGTGAGGCAGCAGGCTGCTGAGGTAGTAGAATTTGCCTATAGATTTAAATGTATCATTGTTAATGCGTACCAACTCAACACATTTTCCACAGGGGAAAGGTGAAATGCAATCTCTGTTTTCTTCATGCTGATTTTCTGGCTGAAGCATAATCAAAACCGTCAGTAGTAATGTGCTGTTCTTCTTCTGATACACTTGCATCCAACATGCATTCAGGTTGTCAAAGACAAGGCAGGGACTACTTGCTGTGCGGCCTGAGATTTAAAATGAAGCCTAGGCAGATTGAGAATTCTGCCATTTAAATTATACTGAATGAGAATGAGTTTATACATATTGTACAGCACCCTGGTCTTAAACTGCCAAGAATCACATATATTGCATTATCTGATGAAAATACAAGGTCAAGGAACAATGAAGTATACAGAAGATCCAACCTTTAAGAACTTTATTTCAAGTCTTTAATATAACCTTGCTTTTTTATTACTTTGTGTGCTATAAACAATTAAATTGCACAAAAATTCATAAAGTATTTTCAAGAAGAAAATATTTTCAATAATACTTTTAAAAGTGACAAAATTCTCATCAATTCTCTCTTTTTGATTCAGAAAATATGAGCATTTTCTTACTGTTTTAATTGAATGTTTGTTTTAATGAATATATTAATGACATAAATCTTGGTCTTAACACATTTTGAAAGCTGCCTAACCAATAGTTAAAATCACTTGAGAATTTTCTAATCAGAAGACAAAACTCAGTGAGGGGTAAAATCATTGGGATCCTTTTGAAAAACAGTCCAAATTAATAAAAGATATTTGTTGTTAGCAAAAATAAACACCAAAATCTGCAACCTAGAAAAAAATCCAGTTTACCAGTACAATAGATATCTCATACATCTAAGTGAGTCTCTATTAAACTGTCTTTGAAAGAGGTAAGTATGGTTATATGTATTGAACATTTTTCTTCCCACAATCAGAGCTTAAGTGTACTGGAAAATATTCCATGATATCTTCTACATTTTTTTATTTTTATGAATTAATTTTTTGATGCCTATATAAGGACAGAATTATTTAAACTATCTGTTATTGAGAAAATTAGATAGATGGTTTATTTTCAAAAGCACAAGCTGGACATTGCTGCAGTGATATTATTTAAAAGAGTAAAATGCCTATTTCCAAAATAATGGCTGATAAGAGTTTGCCATCTGAGCCACAATATATGTTGCTCTTTGAAATTGAGGTCTCCTTCCGTTAAATGGGAGGCAAGTATCTCCTTTTGGAGAGCTGAGCCTTAGTATTCTGAATGTTCATCATAAACTTTTGAGAAAAGAGCCTTTAATAGCCATGTTGAGTCAACAATTTGTCTTCTACACATAACTGCTGTTTTTCTTCACTTCAAACTACTTACAGAACGATTTTTTCCACTGGACAGCATATTTGGTGTAAACATAAAGCAAATGTTCTGCAGCTAGGGATACATCAAAGCTGTGATTGATGCAATGAGAATAAAATGTTCTGGTTTCTCAGAAGAGGAACTAGAACATTATATGAAGAGCCTGGACCCTTCAGGTGCCAATGGGACCATATAATCTTTTTTAAATATCCTTTTAACAACTATTGAAGAAGAATCTGAAAAGGATTATTCATTTATAGAGAAACACCTCTTTTATATAAATGTTGACATAGCCATTCTTGTACTGTCAGGGAGACACTGCATCATTTGTCACTTGATAGTTCATTGCAGAAAGAAGGCGGCACGTGAATTTGTTTGTTAAGAGAGTCTGTTGGGGTGTGCTGGTAGCTAGAGAGCTTTTTATGTTAGAGTGAAATATAATAGAGTGATCACTTATACGGATAAAAAATTACTTTCCAAGAGTCATTTCCCATAGGTGTTGGTACACTTTTTCCCATTCATACTGAGCAGTGTGAATGATCAGTTCAAAGGACAAGAATTAAAATATGTTCTTTGGGGTTTTTCCACTGTGCTGCTTGATAGAAAAGACATTCACACCCTTCTGCGCTGCCACTCAGCAGCACATAAAGAATGTTACAGCTTGTGTAAGTGTCAATTAGAGATAATTACAACCTCAGTGACCTGTCTTGCCACTAAAACACTTAGCAGGCTTTATTCTGTCTTTACAACATGGAGATTGAGGGCACAATCCTGATCCCAGTGACACTGTTACAAATGAGGAGACACTGCACTCAAGCCAGCCGAGTTACACCCTTATAAATATGACATAAGGCACAAAAGAAAATCAGATCCTTTGCTTATATGTTGGCTCTGATTTTGCAAATCTTTTAGTTTTGTATCTTACTTTTCAGAGTATTTAAATGCAATGATAACTAGAGATAAGTCAGCCAATAGATGTAATGGGATTCCATTGTTCTTCATGCCAGACAATGGGAGGAAACTAACAGGAGACAATCCTGTGGGAAATACTTGTAATTTCCAAGCATAAGAACTTTAAACAAATACATCTACTTCTGTCATCTGAAGTTGTCCTGAGCTCTGGTTCATGCTTGAGCTTTCAGCAGTGCCACAGTGCACACATCCTGTTGTTCTACCGGCTCAGGAACCAGGACTTTCTATAAAAGCAACAACCTAAATTTTTACTTAGTTTGGGTCCTGTACTTCAGTGAAAGATTTCAGTACCCAATTCAGGTATCTACAACCAAAAATGTGTCCTAGTTTCATTTTTTATTCTCTGCAAGTCTGTCACAGATTTCTAATTCTCCCTTCCAATGCTTCACAGTTTAAAATTTTCTATGCAGCAGGCAGTTCTTTTCCCCAATCGGCGAGCAACCACATTTGCTGCCATTCTTAATTTCAGGCAGTTCATTTGGTATTTCTTTGCTTGAAACCCAGTGGATGTTTTTTTCACTATAAATTAAACCAAGTGAATTCCCCAGCAGGTATGGTATCGTTCCTGTGAACGCTAGCTGCCTGCCGTTATTAGCATGCCCGTTATATTAACCACCACATTTCTTCCTATTTGTATTTCAGAGAGGAACAACTTCCTTGACTGGAAGTATAATGCACAGATTATTTTAGAGGAGCAGTTTGGGCTTCCTTTGCCACTTAACATACATATTTGTGAAAATTGCCCTTGTATTCCTAAAAAAATAAGTAAAAGAAAATGAAGAACATTACCAGGTTCATGTAGTCTTTCATATGTATTAGCACCTTCCTCCACCAGTGTTTGCTATTATGTTTTGCAAGCCAGTACGTAGGGCACCTATTTTACACAGTTGTGTCACATAAGCACGCAGATATCTCTGGCAAATGGCTCTGAGCATTTTCACACTTCCACTGATTTCACTTTTCTGCAAGCCCAAGCTCTAGGTAATGAAAAGGCTCCACGACTAGAAGGCACCCTACAGGGCTGCCAAAGATTCATTGTATAATGTTGTCTAGTTTCAGAATTAGTAATGGAGCAGTGTCCACTGATAGCTAAAGGCTACGAACTGGAGATCCTCAATTCTTGAATCTTTTATATGCCTCTGAATCTCCCTTTTGGTTTTGTTTATGTCATTTTAAGATCTGATTGCCTAGTTTCATGCCATCCAGGTGCCTTTCTGTCCTCAGCTTGATTGCCTAGTTTCATGCCATCCAGGTGCCTTTCTGTCCTCAGCTTTATATTCCTGTGACCTCAATTTTCATACATTGTAACTAACTTCCTGCTGACTTTGATCTGAGTTACAGGCCATTAGTACCACAGAAAATCAGGAACCAGGCACTTAGAAATGCACACTGCAAGCAACATTTCTGAAGTCAGTGGACATTCAGCTATTATTAACTTTCCTGAGCAACAGTTTCTTTAGGTAAAAGAAGGATACGGTCTACTTAATATGAATATTACACAGATTAATTAATGTTGTAGGAACTTGGAATGTTATAAGGACTCAGTTATGGCTATCGATGTCGCTATTCCTGCATAGTAACAACAAAGCCATTTAAAACTGATTTATAAAACCTTCCCTTGCAAAGTGCAGCAGACATCCAGTTCAAGTACCCTTCAGACACACCATCATAGCTTGATGCTCATTTTCAGTGTCAAAGAAAGTCACAACTTAATACTTTAGCTCTCTTATAGAACTATTTATATTTATGAGTAAAAGGTGAAAATGAGGGTTTTTTTTCTAGGTAATGGACACTTCTGGATGGTGAATGGGCAACCTGTATAGTTGTATAGGTGACAGAAACATAAAAGAAAATAAAGCCAAGCATGCCTGCTGTTAAAAGACTCTGGCTGTGGTTTTCTAAAGTGAGGCTGCCAGGATTCATATTAAATCTGCATTTTAAGCCCAGGGTTTCTGGTTCTCTTCCTAATTCTGACATTGAATTGTTCTGTAGCTATGCACTCAGCTTTCTGCATCTCTGTTTCAGCTCCTTAACTGCTCACAGGAGCTAATTAATAAAATGTAACTCACTACGTCTGCAAAACATTTTTGGGATATTTCAGTGAAAGACATCTGAGAAAGACATAAAATTACTATGAAGTATCACACACATTTTCTATGTGATACTAAGCTGAAACTCTAAAATTTTGGCTCAGACTTCAGTCAGAACACCAAATTTTCCTACAGAAAGGTTGTAGGAGGAGGGTCACAGTTAGGTGGCGAATTCAGAAAAGCAACTAAAGAGAAAAAATACTTTAAAAATTGTCTTTTTAATGTTACCTCTCTGGTCAGCAGTGACTATCATGTTTTTTCTTAATTCCTCTCTTTCCGTTACTCCTTTCCCCCTTTTTCAGTTCAATTACCTCTACTAAATAATATCAATATGCGATATGATTTTCAGCTTACATTAATATATGAGAAGACGTGTCTTTGCCATTGGGTAGGTCTGAAGAAAGAGTCCCTGAGCACGATGAACAACATTTGTCACATTCAACTGTGTTTTACAGGCTCTCAGTTAACGACGTATAACCCTGTTCTAACCATATTTATATACTTTTTATTGAAATTACAGAAAAAAAAATGTAGCTGCCCGAACAAGCAGGCTGAAGAAAAAGAATAAATACCATCCTGGATTAAAATAGTTGATAAGAAAAAAAAAAATTTCAATCATCTCAATGAAAGCAGGATCCTTTTCTTCCCCAAATTAAAGTATTCTGATAATTTGGCAAGTTAACTTCAATGACACACACACTGGCTACACACGCTTGCACTAGAAAATGCAAATTGTCCTAAAAGTAGTGGGCAGCTGGCAGGTGAAGTCATGGCAAAAGTGATAACCATACATATTTCCTTCAGGGGAAGGGTACACTGGACATTAAAAAAGACTCTGATTAAATAAAAGTATGTGTGGGAGCTTATCATAGGAACCTTGTAAAGAGCAGGCAGTTATTGAGTAGAGAGGGACTGACCCTGCCCTGGCCAAAATTCCAAGAGTTGATATATATTATATCTTAGCTGCTTCTGTTTATTATTTTAACAGCCTGTGGATAATCTCTTTTAAGAGTGCTCAGACAGATCTAGAACACTTGAGTACATAGCAACCAATCTGGATAAAGAAACAACTCCAATATTAATTTTAAACTTAAACTGAATCTGTTTTTTCAGTCATCACTGTTTAAATGATTTTAAAATATATTTTCCCTAATTTTATTCCTTCACCTCCTGGTTTTGGATAACAACAAGCAAAATACTAAGGTAAAGAATACTCCTTTGCGGTTTCCAGCCCTCTTAACACCAGAAAGGGGAAATAAGGCTGATATTTATATAGGAATTTCTAGAGATCTCAGTATGATGAACAAGCTCTTAGGGTAATGACTGCTAACACTTAAAAACCAAGACATAAACAAACAAAAGATTTAAGAACCCTCAACAACAAAAAGAAAGTGCTCATTAGGGAAGCCATTATAAAATGCCTTGTCCACGATTGTTGCAGTTCACAGCTGCACCCTTTAAAAAGCTAGTTATCTTTAATTCTCTCCCTGCTTTCCAAGGCATGCTGTCAGAGGTCTCTGTAAATAGGCAGCCCTCCACTGGATGCAAATTAACAGGTTATAGCTAGTGTCAGAGAAGCTTATATAGTTAAGTACTGCTTCATATCAAAGAGCTACTTTTCTAGGTGCTGAAATGAAGGCATCAAGAATTAAATTAAGGTTTTACATGGAATGTAATAGCAGAGAAAATGAAGAAAAAAACTGAAAACAAGACCAGTGTTGTAAACAGTGCAAAAACCCAAGATCCAAAACGGTTGCCAAAATTGCTGCAGAACTTTTAGTAAGTATAAATTTAGCTGTCTTGTTAAATCAAGGGTATTAGAAGGCTGGTTTCTAACTTAAACAATTTCAAAAGGCGTATATAGCTTACTAGTTTGGGACCATGTGATTTTGGCTCAATCCTTGATACAACTTTATCTAATCTACTTTGTTTCTTTTACTTTGATATTGGTACCACAAAAAAAAAAAATCAGACTAAGTGTGGTTTCAAAACTTCATAAAACTGAGAAGTATGATCATCTGTGATCATTCTCGGGGAATAAGCTTGACTCATTCTTGCAGTATCAAGACATTTCGTTCAAGGTCTTCTACTATAAGTTGGCCATACATGCCAACTGGAGCACAAAAAGTTGCTCTGAAATTTTGAGAGAAAATAAGTTTATAAAATGGTCACTTTTCAGCTTAAAATTCTCAACAACTTACTGGTCTCAGACCATCCCTTAAGACAGCTGTTTTAAAAGCAGGGATTTTAATAATAATAATAATAATAATAATATGTTTGAATTGTAGAGAGGCACAGAGAATGAAACCAAATAGCTGTATTAATTGACAATGGATTCGCGAGCTTTAACTGATGAAAAAGACATTTTTATTTTTGTGATTTATCAAGAAATGATGTGTATGGAAGAATTTTCTTTTATTGTCATAGTTTTGGGACATTAGGAAAAGAGCAGCTCTACATCATGGAGATCCTCCTTTCTGAAACGTATTTCTACCTCTTTCAGTTAGGCTACTAATTCTCTCAATTTTCTGTAGCTGAGATACCACATAAACCTTTCATGCTAATTTGTTCTGCTCACATTTAAGACTTGTGAACTTAGCAGTGACAGACAACGTTGAATGCAACATTACCTTAAAAAATGAAATTTCTTTTCTGCCTTTAAAAAAATTAAGTAGGACTGACATTTAAGATTGTTAAGAACAATAGATAATCAGGGTGTATAGGGAGATATCTCATTAGAAACAAAATGTTGTTTAACCTAAAAGAAGCAATCATGTAGACAAATATTCCTGAAATGTTGGCAGTCTTCTAGAGTTAGCATCAGGGTAAATACTTTCAAACATATTAGCTATTTAAAGGAATTCGTTGCTTACTCGGCCAAACTTTGCGTACAGCCTTAGGTTGCTGTGGGTGATAAAAAACTGATGGGCATAAGAATAGTGGAACTGAGTTTGGTTGAGACAAAGATCCTCCCTACTGACATACTTTAAACTTTTAATTTCTTTGACTGACTATCAGTGTGTGGGGTCTTCTGAGAATTTTGTCACCTAACACCACAGGGGCAGGTGGCAAACCAAAAAAAAAAAGGGATACATTGAAGTCTAGAGAAAGATACTAGTTAGAAAGAGGTTGGTTCAACCATGCAAATCCTCTGAATTTAAGAAGACTGACCTTAGCAAAGCCGATAATCAAGGATATAACAGCAATGAAGTGAGAGGGAAATTAGAAGGGTAAAAATATGAAAGCGTTTTAAAACCAATAACCAGAAGCCATGAAAATAAATTTGGAAGAAGACAACTGCAATAGAACCAACAGATCTTCTAAATCCCTAAAAAGCAGTGAGGGAAGATAAGAATACTGCTGAGAAGTTAAAAGACTTTTTGCATTAAATTTTACTTAAGAATTTTTGGAAGATTACTATGAAACCTGATGTTTTCTGTTTTACAAAAAGTTTTCTGTTGTTACAAAAAGTTTCCTGTAACTTCATGCATACCTAACAAGAGGTATGAAACTTCAAAACTGCAAAACCCCCAATTTTTTCCTATAACTATTTGCTATTCCAGAGAAACAGAGGAGAAAAAAGCAGTGCCTCATATATTTAAAGAAATGGAACTGCAGATCATTAAGGTTTTTGTCTATTTTTAGAAGCTTGTCTGAAGTGGGTGATTAAAAATATAAGAAGTAGTGAGAAATTTCACAATATAAAAGTTCCCAGATTGTCATATTTTAAAAGGAAAAACAAAGCTTCATAAGTCAATCACATGCTAATATAGTTAATAAAATAAAAAAGTAAACCAACATAATTTCTTCAGAGTTTTTGAAGTTCTGATTCCTCAGGAAAGGAAATTAAATAGTTTCCTATATGTATGGGACAGGGTAGGATCAAAAAGCACCTAACAGGAAAAAAAAAAAAAAAAGAAGTTTAGGATAATACAGGCTACCTTCATTATGGAAACATATCTCGAATGTTTGACTGAACATTCTCATTAGGGCTTCACTTATTCTTACTAGTGAACTGGAAGGGAGGGCAATAAAACTGAAATCTGAAAAGTGAAGGAAAAAAAATCTGTTATTCAGGTATAAGAAGGACCATGAATTTCTGAGGGAGAAAATGAACTAGATGAATGAGTAGCGCGACAGCAAAATTTATCAAAGCTGATCATGCTGGTGGGAGCTACCTGAAAAATGCAGTGCACAATGCAGCTTTCTAAATTAACCATATCTAAATTAACCAATGGAACACTAACCAGCCCACAGGTTTCTTAGCAGGGGTCATTGTTAATGTGCTACTGCAACCATACAAAGTAACATGTTACATTGCGATATATTACAACAACTTGAATGATGATGGAATGGAAAATATAACACCTTTATTTAAATCAATAGCCTTTCCCAGGATACTATCCATAACAAAAATATACTTTAAAAGAGGATATGACAAGCATGATGAAAGCAAAGTAAAAAGTCAGTTCCAAAGATTGGAAAGATCGGAAGAGTTGCATTCAAAAGAAGACGAATAGCAGAAAGAATCAACAAAAAATAACAAATAGGTTTAGATGCGTATGTATATCTTCAAACTGGAAGAAGGTAGGTTTAGATTAGATGTTAGGAAGAAATTTTTCACTTTGAGAGTGGTGAGACACTGGAACAGGTTGCCCAGAGAAGTTGTGGAATCTCCATCCCTGGAGGTGTTTAAGGCCAGGCTGGATGGGACTTTGAGCAACCTGGTCTAGTGAGAGGTACCCCTGCCCATGACAGGGGGGTTGGAACTTGATGATCTCCAAAGTCATTTCCAACCTAAACCACTGTATGATTCTACAATTCTATGTCATAAATAGTAATGTTAAACTGAAAACCTCTGTTTTTTTCTGATATAATTCAAGAATAAAGAGGCATTCAGTTTCTAAGTGAAAGAATCTGAATTTGAAAAAGTAAACACTTCTTCATAAAATGTAAGCAAAACTATAAAATGCTTTGCCAATGAAAAATCAACAACTCAATAAAAAATTTAAAAATACAGGAAATATGTACTAATCAAGACTACTTAATGTTGTTAGCAATTTTTAAAGGGATATTTATTGTTTCCTTCATGTTTTAATTCAGTCTGTAATTCTTAGAGATCAATGAGAATAGGAGGTCTTGAGGTCGATTAGCAGATTAGTATACCTCAGACGTATTTTAAATTTCTCTCAAGTGTCTGGAGCCAGCCACATCTGGATATGTATATGACCTTTCCTGGTCATTCCTATGTTCTGATGTGTCATTGTAGCATATAAATAAAAAATGATGGACAGGAAAATCAGAAAAAAGAGACAGAAAACACAGCAGATATACACTGAACAGTAGTATCTTTCATTTTACTGAGGGAAGGCTAGTTACTCCTTTACAGACCACCATGATAGTTAGTGTCTTTCATCATGAAGAACAGAGAAATTGAAGTGTGACAAATAAAGTATGGGAACAGAGTTGAAGCTTATCATGGTCATAAGGAAAAAATTCAATTTGATTTAGTTGATATTTTATTGTGGTACACTTTTTACAGTACATTTTTTATTATGTTAATGCTATTTTTTATAGCATTCAAACCCACACATATTAAAATATAAACATTCATGTATTAAGTCCAAACCTACCCAACCTTCACTTCCGTCCTCCCGTTGTATAAGCAAAATAGTCTTTGCTTCCAAGAGCGTATGATCATATCCACCAACAGGAACTTTCCTTTCCAGATAAGAGCTTTGAAAGTACAAATTCTTGCTTCCACATCCTGAGAGTTTTTGTGTAGTTAATATCTGAAAAGCCAATCTGAGATCCAAGCTTTTTTGAAAATTAGGCCTGTAAGGCACTCCTAAATTCTGAAATATACCAGTTTTGCAATTAGTTTTGCACTGCAATGAAGAGCCTCACATCTTGTTTAAGATCAGCATTCACATCTGTATGGATTGCTAACAAATCCACACATCCAAAGAACCCTTCTGCAAATTTGAGTGATGTAAGGCTTAACTGTAAGTATGCAGTAGATTTTTTCTTCAAAAATGCTAATTAAATTAATTTAAATGATTTTTTTCTGTTTCACTTGTTATTAATCTAAGTTTTGATAATAAATCAGGTCATTCTTATTGAGGTAAATAATGAGGAACTACTTATAGTTTGTACACCTGCAGTTTGTACACTGTAGGTATATAAAATATGTGTGATGAAATAAGGAATAGAAATCTGGTCAAGAGCTTATTGCAGACATTTTATTTTGTGTCAAAAAGCACCACTGTTCTGCCTGCACAACACATTTTCTAAATATTGAAGCAAATAGGCTGCTTTCATCACTTAAGGAATTCCTCAAGCATGGAGGGCAAAAAAGAATTTTTATCAGGGTCTGCAAATCACGTACAATGGTGTGAAGTGGATCTATGGTCTCTCACCTAAAGAAATGGACTCGAAAGAAATTAAAAGTGTAGTCTGAAGGTTTATCTCTAATTCTCACTTTCAAGTTTTCAATATAAACTTTCTATGTAGTGTACAGAAAATTACTGAGTTTTCTCCACTGGCACAGAAATGAGTGTGCTCACACCCATCAGCCCTCTGTTTTGTTGCTAAGAGGGAACTATGAATAGTTAAGTATTTGCTGTGATTTAGCTAATGTCTTTTTACCATATAAAGTGCAATCCAATTCATAGTGTATGTGCTTGTAAGGGAAAGAGACACAAATGATTTGGTACTAAGCCTTTTTCTTCATTTTATATTGCTAAAGCTGCCTCTGGAGAAATAAAGAGGCTTTTTCTCTTATTTCTTATAATGGGAATCTAATGAGAACTTTAATTAGTATCATGAATTTTTCCCTTACTTTCTCGATTTTAAAGTAATCATTCAGTATTCAGTATTTCTCAGTCATGATTTTCTATTGTAGCTCTGTCATTTTATTTCTTTAAAATAATTTACACAGTACAGTCTTATTTTAGATTTTAGTTAACCTATTTTATTACCATAATAAGCAGAATCAAAATAACCAAGAATCATCAGATTCTTGTTAGCAGCTAGATCAGTCGGTCACTGAGTGGAATATTTTCTCAGTGACAACTGTGTGTAAAGATGCTAGTAGACAGGTCTTGTCTCTATTCAATGGATACCTGAAATGGCCATTACAAGACAGTCTGTTCCTGCTCCCTTTAGTTATCCCCTGGATTTTTTTTCCAAAACAGCTATTTTGGAAAGAATGGTTTTAACTTCCTCCCTTCATTTTTTCTATAACATGTAACATTTCTTTTGAGATTAAAATAAAACCTTTCAACCAGAAAACATAAGATCCTGATCCTTCTGATGCAGACCCTGCTCAAGTTAACTTCTTGACATTTATAAAAATCCATATTTGATGGGCATTGTCCTATAGGTTCTGCACACTTTTCTGATGATCTGGAATATCTTTCCATTTGTCCTGGGAGATATGAGCCAGACCCAGATTCCCATGTTTCGTGCTGTGAATTTTACGATGCTTTTGCAAATATTGTACTGCACATCAAAACCCTTACTTTCCCAATAGATGCTTTTATTCATTTTGTTTGCTTGCTTGTTTGTTTGTTTTTATTATTATCTTCCTGGCACAGGACACTATTGAGTAAGAAACTTCAGTATGGAAACTTTGCAAAAGCGTGTGTGTGTGTGTGTGTGTGTGTGTGTGTTAATGAGTGAGATTCAAACAGACCATGACTGACCACGGTTCTTAGCTCTGATATTGGCTTTCTGAAAGATTTTAATTCATGTCCTCTGCTCCCCTAGCTGCAAAATGAGGGCAAGCATATTGATTGCTTACGCTGAGCACTTGAGATTTAGTTAAGAAAAATCACTGTTCAAAGGGTGCTTGATGATAATGATAAACTCTACAAAGACTGCCAGTGCATTGAGGCTCATATACCTGACAAATAAGCTCTACATTTTTGTTGTTACTTTTTTGGAATATATGTTCCATAGCCACTACAAAATGAGATGCCATTACTAGTAAGTCCACGAAAAACAGTACAGGGAAGCAGATTTTCCAGTGTTTTATTGTGATTTTAGAAATGCTGTGTCCTATTTTCCACAGGGAGGCTAGCAAATACAAAATAAACTGAAGCTGGCAATTAGAGAAATTAGCTTATTAAACATTTAATTTTGTATATAAAGTGAGAAATCATTAGCACTTTCATTATCCTGAATGTAGAAAGAAAAAAAAACTTCTGGAAAGGAGGCTGTAGAACTGTTGTTGAAAGATGTGGTATCTGTGCTTTCCTGGAATGTTTATATAGCCTGACTAAACCTGTAGTTTGACTTCGTAATAAGACTACCAATTGGTGAGAGCAATTGCACGGGTGGTTTAAAAAAAACCCAACAAGTTGTCCCTCACTGTTCACTAGAAAACAAGGT
The DNA here is from genome assembly GCA_013398815.1 of Ibidorhyncha struthersii. Taxonomy (NCBI): domain Eukaryota; kingdom Metazoa; phylum Chordata; class Aves; order Charadriiformes; family Charadriidae; genus Ibidorhyncha; species Ibidorhyncha struthersii. The sequence goes on from VZSZ01001042.1 coordinate 126,419, forward strand.
TTCTGCTTCTATTTCAAAGGTTGGACTGACTCTGCTGGAAAAGGTTTTCTGGTAAAACTGTGCTTAATGGAAGAGCAGAGAGGCCCAAATCAACTGGCATCCTCCAGCGAGGAGGACTTGCACTTGCCAAATCATGCCAGCCTCACTGCTGCCTTGGCCTCCCGAGAGACTTACTTTGCCGTCCTATGCACAACGGGCTGATCTGATCTGAGCACCGTTGGGTTGGACAGTTGCCTTCACATCAAGGTGGGGGTGTAGGTTGTCAACCCAGCTATGCACAGGTTATATAGACCATTTAGTCGCAAAACAAAAAACAGCAGACCAAATTTGCTTTTAAAGCATACTAAAACCTTCAAAACAAAGTCAAAATACTTGGAAAATGTTAAGTTGGAATAGATGTGTTGAGGGTTTGAATTTAAATTATAGCTTAAGCCGTTTCAAGTAGATATGTTTTAAGAACATAAGGATGGTCTAAAGACTGGAGTTTCTTCTCTTGCTAAAAGGTGTTTGTCATTTGAACCGCAGAGAGGAGCAAGCTTGTTGTTAAGTGTGTGCATTTCTCACCATTACTCTGCAACTCCCAAAGTCACACAGTGAACCAGTTGCTCAGATAGAAATAGTTCCCATGTCTCCTGATGCAGTCTGGTGTCCTAGCTGAAAAAAAAAAACAACCAAAAAGCTTCTGTTAATAAGCTGTCTACAGCAGTTTATTCCTTCAGGCCAGAAGTTTGAACCTAGTCCAAGCTACTAATACTCGGAAGTTATCAAATCTGACTCTGCATGGGTCAGTTCTATTCAAGTATAACTTTTGTTTTGCAGCAGACTAAATGAAAGGAATATTCGATGAGCTGCTATTTCCAAAATATGACAACATGTGGTTGTCTTAGGGAAGCTGTGTTTTTTCACTGTCTATCTTTCTCACTGCGTAAGGCCCTTCTTACCTAAGGCTGTCATGGAGGCATCTCCAGTTAGCACACATTTCACTTTAAAGGGGAAAAATCAACAATGCTCAAAGCTTTTCCTTCAGGTATTTCACTCTGCTGTTTAGAAGCAACAGCCCACTAATGATTTCTTACTGTGGCTACATTCATGGCCATTGCAAATTCACACCAGGAGCTGCAATTTGCAGCTTCAGCAGGTTGTGACAGGGGCAATTTTGGTAGTCACATAAGAATGTATTTGCACTTGATAGCCACACGTGAATCCCGGCTTGCCATCAGGACAACACTTAAAAGCATTGCTGGCACAAGAAGGAACTTCAGAACATTGTATATACTGATGGTGAAACTGCGATAAGACCACCTCCCTGCCAGTTTACACGCATTTCTCCTAATGAGTTTTCTGTTTTGTTAATTCCAATTTTCAGTGCGCGTGAGCCTCAAACTCTCCTTGTAAGGAGATTATTCCACCACTGAGTGTACTTTGCAGTCAGAATTTCATCCTATTTTTCCTCTTTAAAATCAGAAATTTGTTCTTTTTATCTTGATTGTCCTCTTTGTTATTAAGCAGCTATATTTATGTAATCATACTGTATACATCCATTCTTAGAGCCTCTTTAATTCTGCATGGGATTTTTTCCTCAATTTACATCCAGCGTATCATATTTTTCAGCTAACAAGTGGCCAATAATAGCGTAAAAAGTCATTCACAGATGTCAGAAGTCATTGTATGGACTTTTTACTGATTTCAGAGAATGTTATGTGGAGTCGTCCCTTTTTTCTTGTTCATACTACATTACAATCTCGTATCTAATCTGTGATCCATCCAATCTCTAAATCTCTTCCACCATGCCTGCCTACTAGAAATTTCTCCTCTATTGACTATTTCTATGTTTGGATTATCTTCCCATGGATGTATTACGATCAATATGTCCAAGCTAAATTTTATTTTCCTTTTTTTCCCTACTCTAAATCCTTCTTGGCATTTTTCTTCCTTCATTGCTGCTCACAACCTTTCACAATGATCAGGAGGACTATTTTGTGGTATTGCTTTACAGAGTATTCAACTAAAATCACAACCAATTATTATACAAGAAAGTATTTTAATTTATTAGCCTTTAGGAACAATTTTTAGGCTTTTGTGTGCTTTATGATGTTCCATAATTCACTGACTTTTAACATTTCCTTCCTGAAGGAATCTGGTCTGCTCGACAGGAAGCTTTAATTGGAGAAGAAGAATCTGCAGAGCTAAAAAAGCTGGTTCTAATAGGAGTCAGATTTTACAATGAGAAGGTTGAAATGTTGCAGGGAGAAAGCTGCTCATTACCAGAAAAATGTCTGAATCCCAAAGGGTATGTATTTCACTGAAAAAATGAATGTTGTCAGGGAAGAAAGCTCATAATTTATTAGCTGCTAATTGCAAATTAACAGCTAATAGTAGTTTTCCTTTGAAAGAGTTAGTGGGAACATAGAAAAACATATTTACTTTCCATAATGTTACTAAACTACAAAATTTTCAGGCTGCAGATAATATTATTATCATTCAAAAAGGTTAAATTATTATCATTCAAAAAGGTTTGCAAATGCTTTATTTTATGCGTTGTTATGGATATGCGTAACTTCAAAAACATTGAATAAGACCACTGACTTCCCTGGCACTGGTGATGGTGTATGAGGTTCAGAGACAATGCAATGTTTTCCCCATTTGCCAGCCTTAGATTTCTATTTGGATGCCTGAGATTTCTACTTGGATGCCTGAAGCCTGATTTCACTTATTTTGTCTAATTTAAACATAACTTGTTGCATCATCTAAATATTCATTATAACAACAGGAACTCCTGCTGTATTGATTGCAGAGTAATGTAATATTTTCAGAACATCAATTTAAAGAGAAGTGGCATGTTAATTTTTTTCGAGTCATTTTTGGTGCTTGCTAGAAAACATTAGCATTCTAGGATGTACTGGACCAATGGTACTATCTTGTCCATCCCAGAAGCCACAAGTCTTCCACAGAGTTTTTTTAATGTCTCCCACATGATGTTTCTAATTAGATCATCTTAGTCAGAAATCTTCATTTTCCTCCATTACAGCAAAGAATCCATTTAGTTCAATTGTAAAGAATAAAATGCAGTTCTTATTACCAAGAACAGTTACTGCAGCAGGACAGAAGGGATATGAGTCTTCATTGCCTGTGTGTTATCTGACGTTCCCTCTCATTCTAGCTCGTTTGGTTTATCACTTGCTTTTTCTTCTGTGTCTCAGATGAACAGCAACATCTTTGGGGCTGGAGCCATCATTCACTATGGGCAGTGTCCAGCACAGTGAGGTTCTCATTTATTTAAGGCCTCTTGGGGCTTCAGCAAATAAACAGCAGATGCTGATAGGGCTGCAATTTCAAAGTACCTGTGTGAAGGTACAGGAATCAAGAACTGAGGCAAGCACTGGACTCCTGAATAGAGAACATTTTTACCAAGGCCAGGTCATGAGCATTCAGACAGCATTTCTCAGAAACTAAGGAAAACAACGATAGAAACAGGGGAATCTCTGCACCAAAAAAATTAGATGCAGGCAAAATGAAAAAGATTAAATGGTCACTATTGATGATACTTATGTAAATGCTGTCATTAAAAAGCTCAGCATGAGAGAATTCTGTTCCCTCCATAAGGGGGTACAAGAAGGAATCAACAGCAGCAAGTCTCCGTGAATTATTATGTTGCCTACCTACACTCCATATTGTCTTATCTATGGTCTGCCTACTTTCTGAATGTATTAGTGAATAGTACAGTGACCATATCTATTACAGGAAAGCAATGAAACCAACCAAAAAAGCCACCCCACACAAAACCCAATGACCCCACTGCCGCCCCCTCCCCAGGAAGATGATTGTCCTGAGTTTACAAGGCAAGAACTGGATTTATAACCACCAAGATGAGGTCAGGAGGCCATTCCAGGTATTATCTTTGAGGTTTTTCCCTCAGGCAAAACCTTCTCTTTCCATGCACGATCCCATGAGCGGAATTTTTGAAGGGTTTGGATCATCCTACTCTACCTCACACTATAGTTTCCATATGCATCGCAGCAAGTGCACAGACGACCAGGATGAGGGATGCTGACAAATGTGTTTTCTTAACAGTATCAACAGACAATTCAAATAGATGTTTGTGCTACCAGTAGCATGTGCTAAGAAGAGTACATTTGCTAATAAAAACAAAACCTCAGACTTATTATTTAATAGTAAAGAGTAGTTTGTTCTGGATAGTCTGGTAATTCCTCTACAGGTGTGCTTTTTTCCCTTTTCTGTAGGTACAAGAAGGTATATTCTAACAGGAGTTTTTGGGCACTCTTAACTCCTATCAGGCACCGCTTCCAATTTACCTACTGTGGATATTTTGTCATACTTCATTCCTGCTCTAAAGTAAAAGAGAAACTTAACTAGACAGATGGACTGGTTAAATTAAGAAACATTCATCATTCATCGTTAACATTTATTCTCAGGGCTGAGTAAATTGGATTATTATGAGAACCGGCATTCCAGGTAGATTTGCACAATTTTGTTTTTTTTAATGGGTGGTAGGTCTGTTGTTTCCTTAACACTTCTCCACTTTCAGAGCAACAGGACCTAAAATCCTCTGTTTCCAATCGTATAAATCTATAGCACCTTGTGAGTGTACTAGGACTGCTACAAAATTTCGTCAGCATAAATCCTGTAAAATTTCCTTTAAAGACAGTTGTTAATCTCATTCAGAAGGAAGGTATGTGTTCATTCTTAGAATTTTTTCTATGTTTATCAAGCCCCAGATATGAACATTTTTCAATATTCAACCAAAGGTGAAATTTTCTACCCTCTTCCTGCAATGAAAACAAGAAAAGCGGAATAATTTATGTTTTCCTTTTAAGAGGAACTCTTTAAAATACCTATAAGATCATTCTTACTATTTTCTCTAGGCTTTCTAAAATCTTTTACTTCACATGACTCTATTCTTCACTGAGCAACAACAAGCCTTTTCTCAATGCTTCATTGTATTTTAAGTTGTTGTTGGCTCTTTTCACATGCTCTTTTCCTTATCCTCATATTGTCCATAAGCTGCCTTCTGCAGAGCAGTTGGTACAAAAGGGAACAACAGATCTGGACAGTTAATTGTGCCCTGAACAGATCAATTAATTCTGACTGAACAGAAAAAGAGGTGGTAAGTCTTGCCCTTGAAATAGATGGCTTTGCAAGATGTTTACTGGGTAAGTAAGTAACCAGTCAGTCTCTGCCTTTTTATACATTAATATCCTTAGTTTTTACTGTAACACAAGCAAACAGGAATGGATAAAAACATTCAAATAGTAATATGATAACTGATACTAATTCTAAAAGGAGAAATATATGATGGACAAATAGAAAAACATTCATTTGAAATATCTGTTTACTCTTTGGACTATTATGAAATGGCCACTGAAAATTAGATTCTTGCTTCTTTAGCCTGTTATTACAGGCTAAAGACTTATGCATTTTATCTTAATCTGTTTTGCTATTCTTGGGGGTTTAATTTTTATCAGTAGTAAAAGCATTTATTTCATGTTCTAGTCTCATTATTCCAGGTTTTCAAGTGTAGGATTTCTTTTTAAAAATATATAAAAGTACAGGGTAGAACAACAATGAAGGTGTTAATTTATGTACACATGTAAAATGTTTGCTTTGTTTTCTATAGGTTTCTGTGGATTATGTTTCAGTCTCGGACACACTGGATTTCATTTACCCCTTAAGCTACTTCTGAATCACTTTTGAATTTCTGTTTAACAACCTTATATTGAATCTGGATTTCTGATAGTTGTTAGTGTAGATACACTTTCCAAAACACAAGCTGAGCGGTGCTGTATCACAGTTGTTATTTTATGAATGTGAAAACACAGCTTTGGGCATGGATTCAAGGCATTCAGTTGCGCTGTTAGCCATCGGGTGGTGTGTGACGCATTCTAAACACGAACAGTTAGCCATATGATTCCGAAGTATCTGCATGCAAACCAGTAAATTAATTCTGATTTATTGGTAGATGCTTCTGCCAACCTCCAGAGCAAAGTCCATAAATGTTTTCAAAAGGAAAGAAAGGGTTAGGAGATGGGGAGGAACATCTAAAAGTGAGAGTGGAATTAATAAGCACTGTATTGAAATACTTAACTGAATAAAATTACCATGATTAGTGCAGAAAGCACTCTCCTTTGCAACAGTTCCCTCTGGCAAGTTTGCAAAGTCAGGTATAGTCTTTAAGTTAACTGTACCACTGAGGAATAGCTCTCAGAGAAAGTATGATTCCAATGTTCTTATGAATCACAGTTGTTTGGAGGTTTTTTTCCTTGTTTTCTCTTGTCCAGAGGAAGGAGTAACTTAGTTCCCATTTTCTGTAGAATGATTTTCTTTTTTCTCCATTGTACTCCAAATTACTTCTTGTCGAGCCATGTCTACTTTTGGTCTCCAACTTCCATTTGCACTGGAAATTACAGAATTAATTGTCCCAGCTGCTTGAAAAAAATTTGTGAATAGGGGACTGCAGTCCAGTTCTTACTTTCTGTATAACCATGCAAAGGCTGGAGTAAGAAAGATGGTATTGTGAAAATAAACAAAGACATTTTTTTCAAATTTGTTTGAATTGAGTTGGCACAGATGTAATAAGACCCAAATAACGAATGTGCAATAAATCAGAAATCCTGTAAGTATTTTAATCAGGGCCATATATAGTGCCCTGTGTCTTGCTTCTTTTCCCCAAAACCTGCTGGAGGTGTGGTATTCATGCAAATCATAGCTGATATATGTACACAGTACTCAGGAGACCTGCTGAAAAGGAGTTGAATGAAGCGGGAAGTGGGATCTTTGTAAATTAACTAGATTCATGGTAGTGACTAGAGTAATTGAACTTTTTGACTGCAAAGGCATTGACTACAGCTATTCAGTAAAGCCTCTGATAACCAACCAGAATTGGAAAAAAAAATAAAATGGTGAAAAGGACTTTTGAAATATTGATGTTGAAAGTGGGGTAGAGTTCTTTATGGAAAGGCAGGTAGATGATTAACTGAACAAAAGAACTATCTTGCATACAGCCCTGTATTTCAGCACTGAGGGGAAAACTGACACATCGAATTTGTACAACAAAAGGAAAAGGTTTATCAGCATTTAAATGAATTATATAACTACTATTGTTAATGCTTGGAAAAACTACAGTGGTTAGAGTAAAAACAGTCATAGCATAAAGAGTCTAAAAATGACCAAGTTCAGCCAAATAAAGCATTCAGAGAAAATGAAAAGCAGTAGAAGGATGTTCAAAGAATAAGGCAGCTCTCTTTCTTCTACTTGTAGGTGTATATGAGGTATACTAAGATTTGTATGTATTATTTGTGAGTTTTTAGTATTATTTCCAATTGAAATATTGCTGCAAATATTTAGACTCTTGCTATATATAATACCCTACAGAAAATGGTGTTAAACTCACCATTAGTTGCACAGAGAAAAGGATAATACTCGTAAAAAGGGAATCTAACTTCTATTTCTGTGTTTCCATTAACACATGGGATCTGGGACTTGCAGATCATCTTCTGTAATGGCCTACAGCTTAGAGCATTTACCCGTTAAGCAGGAGATACAGCTTTTCTTCCTCGGGGACAATATCCATATTGCACACAAAGTTGTCTATTCATGAGATTACATTCTTCTCTCCAGCCACTATTAAATGTAAGCTACAAAACACATTCTCTGAAACAAGGATCAGAATACCCAACCCTCCCATTTGCAAGCCCTAAGCACTGCAATGCAGTCTTCCATCAGGGCTGTTCCTCCTGCTCCAGCCAGTGCAGAATACGGCTTGTGAACTAGGGCATTTCCTGGGAAGTGACAGGTCTGTGTATGCATTTCCCAGAATAGAAGGGGTGTATGGAAACAAGTCTCCTTCTTTGTTGATGATTGCTTTTACGTAGAATTATCACCATTTTATCTTCCCTCTTTAAAAAAAAAAAAAATAATCTAAAAAAACATCTGTAATTTCTTACACTTCAAACTACGGAACAAGTACAAAATCATAGAATAATTTGGGTTGGAAGGGACCTTTAAAGGTCATCTAATCCAACCCTGGCTGCCTTTTTGTGGTGGGTTGACCTTGGCTGGCTACCAGATTCCCAACAATCTACTCTCATCACTCTTCCTTCTCAGCAGGACAGGGGGAGAAAATATCATTAAAATCTCATGGGTCGAGATAAGGACAGAGAGATCACCTGGCAATTACCATCATGGGCAAAACAGGCTTGATCTAGGGGAAAAAAAATAATTTATTGCCAGTTAATTGTAATAGAGTAGGATAGAGAGAAATAAGACCAAAAACTAAAAACACCTTCCCCTCACCTTTCCCTTCTTCCCAGGTTCAACTTCACTCCTGTCATGGTTTAACGCCAGCTGGCAGCTAGGACCACACAGCTGTTCATGCAGTTCTCCCCCTCGCCCCAGAAGGGCAGGGAGAAGCGGGAGAAAAGGAGGGGAAAGGGAAAGGAAAAAAACCTCGTGGGTTGAGATAGACAGTTTATTAGAATAACAGAAAAGGAAAAATAACAATAACAACAACAACACAACAATAATAATAATGATAAAAGAATATACAAGACACACATCACTCCCACCACCTGATAAATTGGTGAAATGGAACTGTCCTGAGAAGTGGTCTGAGTACCATCCCCTCTCCCCACAGTTAATCCATTTGTATGCTGAGCCTGATATCTGTGGTACAGAATACTCCATTGGTCATTCCATCATTCTGTCTATGCTCCTTCGCAGCTTCTACAGGAAGCTGAAAAAATCCTGCAAAAATATAAACATCACCTCGTAACAACTAAAATAATGTGCATTATTGACATTCCTTTCATGCCCAATCTGAAACACAGAAACCACTAGAAAAAAAAATTAACTCTATCCCAGCTAAAACCAGGACAACTCCTGATTTCTCTGCCTCCTCCCTGTACGTAGTGCAGGGGGATGGGGAATGGGGATTGTGATCAGTTCGTAATGCTTTCTCTCTGCTGCTCCTTCCTCCCCACACTCTTCCCCTGCTCCACCGTGGGATCCCACTCACAGGATACAGTCCTTCATGAACAGGGTGCGCTCCTTCAGGAATGGACTGCTCCAGCATGGGTTCCCAGGGGCCACAAGTCCTGACAGCAAACCTGCTCTAGTGTGGGTTCCTCTCTCCACAGGATCATGGGTACTTCTAAGAGCCTGCTCCAGCACAGGCTCACCATGGGGTCAGAAGGCACATCCACCTGCTCCACCATGGGGTCCTCCATGTACTGCAGGGTGGATATCTGCTCCACTGTGGACATCCACGGGCTTCAGAAGGACAATCTGCATCACCATGTCTTCGCTACAGGCTGCAGGGGAATCTGCTCTGGTGACTGGAGCACCTCCTCCCCCTCCTTCTTCACCAACTGGTGTCTGCAGAGTTGTTGTTCTCATATATACTCATTTCTCTCTCACAGGTGCCACACAGTGTTTTTTACCCTTTCTTAAATATGTTATGACAGAGGTACTATCAAACATTGCTCATTGGCTCAGCTTTGGCCAGCAGTGGGTCTGCCTTGGAGCCAGCTGGAACTGGCTCTGACAATAAGGGCAGCTTCTGGTACTTCTTCACAGAAGCCACACCTGCAGCTCCCCCTGCTATCAAAACCTTGCCACGTAAACCCAGTACATTGTTAAAATAACTGCTCTAAGGACTATGCTTACTTTCTAGAATTTTCTGAACTTAGGCTGCTCTAAGTACCGCAGTGCTTGGATTGGGATGATAGTGTTTTAGAACAGATTCACAGATGTACGGGGATTTTTTTTAATAAAAAAGGTAAAAGCAGCTAGGATAGTACAGTGACTTCAAAGTAGGCAACCACATTGTGATTGTAGTCTGGCAAATTTCTGTTAAAAAAAAATAAAATCTTTTTAATATAACCCTTACAGTAAGGAACTCATCCTAGTTAGAAGAAGAAAAAAAGAATCAATGAAAGCTACAATTAAAGGGCAAAGAAAGAGGAAAGAGAATGGCATTGCTTTACCTGTGCCTTTCCCTGTGTTTCTTTCCCCTTTTTCTTTAGGTTTTCTCCCCTTTCTTCTCTCCTTTTTAACTCGAGCCCTGATCTCCTTTCTGGTTTGGGTTTGTTTTATTTTTCGGCCGGATTTCTGTTTGTGTTAGAGCCTCTACAACCTTTGTCTTTTTCTTCACATTCAACTCTCTTCCAACCCACCAACAGTGCTCTGCAAAATGCCTTAAGCTTGAGGGACAGCAACAAACATTTGGACTTCTCCCCTCTAGTAGCTTCTCCACAGGAGCATAGCTCACAGTCCTCTTCTTACTTCTCAGCAATACAGTGTTTATTAAAAGAAAATATTTCAACTTGACGACTAAATGCATTTTCTGTGTCATATAGATAGAAGAAGAGAGATGAGCTTGACATAAAGGTGATTGAAAGGTACCTAAGGTGATTAAGGCTCAGTAGTGCTTGAATGTTTCCAGGCAGCTCTGACCCATAAAGGAGATTTGATCCTTCACAAAACTTCATGGAAGGCAGATGACTGTAGTACTGAGTGAAATCTGTAAAATACAGTACATGTTTATCTAGGCTGCTACTGATTTCAATAGCTGGCTGGATTTAAAAAGGAAATGATAAAATCATGTAAAGGTAGCCACTGAAAACAAAGACATTCCTATTTTCAGAGATGAGTTACTCATAATAAAGAGTTATATAGGAACCTGCCAAAACAAAATTTGTACAGCTCAGTGAAGTATGAATAGAAACTTGGAGGGGAAAGCAAGGACAGAAACGGGTAACAAAATATTTCCAGAGGAAAAAAGAATGGGTAAAGGCTTTTCCTAACAACTGTTATCCAAACAAAGACAAGAGCTATTTTTGAGGGAGGAAAGGGGATGGGAGGGGAGAGGAGGG
>VZSZ01001042.1:137449-370298 GCA_013398815.1 Ibidorhyncha struthersii
AGGAAGGGGTTGTTTTACTTTGTATATTAGAGGAAATAATATAATTTAAATCCTAGATAAAAAACAGTTCCTATTCCATCTATTTTCCTTTAAACACATTGCCATCATTACAAATGGCACAAAGAGCAAAGGTTACACACAGTTATTAAACAGACACTTGATTTTCATGGTGCACTTCATTATCACCTCATTACTAACAGAACTTTATTTTTGTTTTTAATTATCCTTTTAACTGAGTGAGAATTTTGGAAATGCTAAAATAGCAGGATTTATTGTATTGAGGATCACAAAGGGGAACTGTATATTATTTCTAGTATTTGCTTTCATTTGTGTTTCTTTGCTTTGTATTGCTTTCTGAGGTTTCTTTGTTTTGAATATTTTTCTCATTATAAATAGGTACTTTCATCTTCACCAGTCTTTTTCAGAACAAATATAAGATACAACACTCAGCACCTGGGATACTACAAACACAGAATCAGTTTTCAGAATGTTTATTAAAGAATTGATTTGCTTTAGTTGCATCAAAAAATATACAAAGCATCCAAAAAATCTGAGCCTGTCTGCAGAAGATGCACAGCCTGCCTTGTCTGGGGGGGTGACTGAATACATTTCAGAATATTTGGGTTGTCAAGTGACTAGACAATACCTGCGAGAGCCCTTGAATGCCATGGCATGCATTTGTAATGGAGCTGATTCCAGCCTGGGGGTTTCACCTCAAATCCATGATTATGTGTGAACAAGTCTATTTACTAGTATAATGGAAAACAAAGTATCTTTGGCTAATGCGGTCTGGTGTTAGCAAGCTGTCCAAATTTTCTGATTGACCAATTTATTACCGTTGTTTTCTCTGGCACTAGATTTAAATCATCAGAAGTTAGCTGATATGGAAAGAAACGTGGACCTATCTTCTGTTCTTAAAGAAAATGGCTATTCTGATCCAAGAAAGGCTGATTTTCTTGTCAACATCTCTGTAGTAGATGCTGCAGCGCCTATAATACACTTGCTTTTCCACTGCAAAATTGTAGTGTTCCATTTGTCTTCCCCAGGTGGTCACAACTACTGTGGCTTACATAGTATTGACTATTTTTTATTTCAAATGCCTCATCTTAAACTGACTGACACCACACTCCAAGGACGTGGGAAACAAACATATGTTCTCTGCTGCTTCAAAAACAAACTGCTGGGAAAAAAAATGCTGTTAATATTCCAATACTTAAAGCCTAGCTTTTCCCTTCATGTGTGAGAAGAAAGCAGGTGGAGGGATTGCATGTATTTTTTGATTAGTACAGTTTGGGTTTGAGTTAGGTTGCCTAATACACATTTAACATGAGTCAGAAACAAAGCTGTTGCTAATTCCCTTCAGATTCTCTTACTATGGCAACCCAGCAAGATAAAGATGAAAAGAATTCACTGTCTTCCACTGTTGCTCTACAAGTCTGTATGCAGTTTGCTTTTAAACGAATTCAGTTAAAGCACCTTGACAGGTATTTGAAAACTTGGTGCAAAAAAACTCAGAAAGTGAGATTGTAAAGATTACTGTTGATGAAAAGAAAAAAAAAGCAGATTTTACCTCTCCTTTCCGTCTTCTGTCAGTCCCTTTTCACTCCTGCTCTCCTGTTCATTAATATTTAGGTATTTAGCATGTTGGTTACAGTAACTAAGTGTTAATTTGTTCTTTGGCATGTTACACCGATATGAACCTGATTAATTAAAACAGGAAGCACCATCCCTGAAGCACCATGACTGGTGCATTGGTGTTGATGCCTCGGGTTCAGTATATAATGAGACTCCTAGCTGCAGGCAAAGGGAGACTGCATGCTTTCCCATCTCTGGCGTGGAACAGAATTAAGCATTAACTCTGTAGCAGACCCCTGCTTATCAGCAACCTTGCTATTACTACACCGACCCTGATGTGCATAAGCAATATTTTCATCCACTTCCCGAGAGATTTATCTAGCTGTTGAAGTAGAAAATGAATATTTTACAGTTCACTTGTCTGATCAATTACCTACAAGCTGCTGCAGTATTTTATAGCCAGTGGGAGAGCTGTGTAGGTGATGATAGAGAAATCTGGAGGGAATCTGTTAGCCAGCTACAAAAAGGGGACTAAAACTGTGAATGAGCCATCAGTAACTGTCCTTTTGTTCGTAAGGATCTAGCCAGAAATTACAGTGCAACCAATTAAAGTACATAAATGATAATCAGCAGAATGTGAATTCCAGAGGTGAAGAAATTTGATTGCTTGATTGGAGGATAATGAAGTGCAGAGATGATTCAAAGCCAACCCCTTTTCAGTGAAACATCTCCCTCAGTACTTTATTTGCCATTTTTGTCTTTCAGGTAATTGGAAGAAACTCTTTCCTAGAGACACTTTGGAAATTAAATGAACTCAAAGTTAAATTGTGTACACTTTCTAGACAAGGCATTACTGATCATAACACAGAAAGTTTCAACAACCTAAGTTCCCAGAGGTTTATGTTAATAGAAAAAGTTTGTGTTGGCAATTCATTTTAAGAATGTTATACATGAAATCTTGAATAAGTTAGTGAAATCTCTCTCTTAACTGATTGCATATGAATTATGTTTTCTCTCTAAAAAACTGTAAGGAATATTATTCTGTTATTTACAGAATGAACAGTGACAACTTCAAATTCTTATTTTAAAATGGTGAAAGCATAAAGAAGCAACCTGGAAGATTCACAAGGTACTTTGTGTTTGCCTGTTTAAAATTCCTCCAGTTTGGTCAAAGAGCTTTAAACATATCTTCATTCTTTAATTTACAGACAACCCTGTATGAGAGATAAGTTTGTATTTGTAACAAGAAAATCAAATCTGATTTGTTTAGCGATAACAACAAATATCACTTAGATTAAAATGTGTTTCAGGCCTTCAAATCTAAAGCAGAAATAAATCTAGGTTCAGTTAAAATTCAGATCTGAATGTCTGGCCTTTTTTTACTTATCCTACAACACCACCAAGAAGTAAACACTGTAAATATATGCTTGTGTCTGAGTACAGAATATTGGCCTCATATTACACACTTGATTAACTGCAGCTTTTAGGTTATACTGTGCTTTTATGTTTTAGGAGAATGTGTCGTCCCCATTGCAAGCTTTTGATAAAGCTCTTCTTTATTGTGCCTTTATCAGTGTTTATTAAATATGGGAAAACAGACTGAGGAATGAATTTGATTTTTCTGTAAGTCCCTTTTTAACTAGTCTTTGAAATTGAAGTATTCAAACTACAGAAAAAATAATCACTTTTTAGATATAGAAAAGAATTTAATGTGTGAAGAGATACATTTATTAATACTATCTTTCACTATTTTTTATTCTCAAAAATTTACTTATATTACTTCAATGACGCCAATTTTATCCAAAGGGAAGAACAAAATCATCTTCTACCTCTCTTATATGTCCATTATTAAAATGTCTTGTATCCATTTTACCAAGTCTCCAAAGACAACTGTTACTCTATTGGCCAAAGCACACATGATAATCCACCTCTGCAGAAGTTTAAAACCTCTTTCAGAGGCACATTACCTCTATTTCTGAAGCAAAGCACCTGAAACAGGACAGAATATTCTCCATGCACTATGTTTTCTAGTAGAACAACTGATATTTTACTTGTATTAAGTATTTTAGCATATCTAATACCAGTAACGATCCAAGAGTAGCAATTATTTAAATAATTGTTAAAAACTTGTCTTGACACTCAGTTTTAATGTAAATGATTTGTATCTTTAATTGCATTGGTGCTATAACAATTAATTATGCAGATAGAGGCTTGCAATAACCAACAGAAATGCAGTTGCCATGTTAAATTTATAGTGCTACCTAACCGATTTAACAATGAATTCTTATTCCACAGCTCTGTTTTGTGGCTGTCTTTGTTGGAAGAGTGTGACATTGTATAAATGAACTTCCCTATGGGATTTAGTCTACCTAAGTCCCCCTTCAGCTGCAAAGTGAGCACCAAAACATAGTCTTGTCACAGATGGCTGCTTTTTTCAGTCTGTCTGCTTTCCAGACCTGTTCAGCTCTGAGTTAAGTAAATTCACTGGGCTTCAGTCATATCTTCAAAATTCTTTCACTCCTTTAAATATGTTTTCTTGTGCATACTCTTAAAATGTTGAGTTTGGGCGGCTATACTTATGCCTCCTGCTCAAAGTCCCCCATATTTATGGAAAAATCTGCCTAAAGGGCTTGAAAGAGTTAGCCATGGTCACTGGAAAACATCTCTCATCTGACATGGTAGACAAGGTTCCTCTACTGGCCATTGAGCTGAGTAGATTCCACATTGGCTTAATGAAACATGCCCAAGATGCATGGTCCCAAACAACAGTGACCGCAGAGTGAGGGACCACATGTCCCTCACTCCTCCTCCAGCTGAGCCGCCAGGAGCTCAGGGCTGGCTGGGACAGTTGGGCTGTGAGCAGGAGGGAACATCGCTCCATCCTGTTGCTTGGAGCAGACCATTAGAAGGTTGATAGCAGGAGGCCAAAATTTATGGTCCCTCTCACCAGGCCTGTTCCTGCTTTTTCTGCAGTGAGATTTGAATGTGGAATGCACAGAAAGTCCAGCAAGGAGCACAAGGCCAGGGTTGCCCAGAGGACCAAATCCAGACAAACCAGATATATAAACTGGGGTGGATGGATTCTAGTCCCAAGTTTCATCTTTTATCAGTCTAACCATAGCGTTCTAGGAAGCTACTGTATAGCCAAAAACTAGTTAACACTATTCTATTCGGCCAAAACAAGAGAAACCTCATATCTTTTACATTACAGAAAGAAATATATTTTATATTTTTAGATGTAAATTGTAATTCATATGCAGATAGTAAAGTGTTTCCAAACTGGATTCCTTTGAAGCGTTAGTCATCTGGGAAAAAACAAGATGAAAGGACATTCTGTTCTGTAGGGTATTCAACATCACAGAGGAAATCAGTGAAATAGGACAATAAAATAAATTTAAAAAAAAAAAAAGACAGAGAGGGAATGATATTTCTTAGAATCAGTCAACTACATTTCCTACCTGATAGGTAAAAGAAAATAGGGGAAAAAAATAGTGTATTTCAGGACTGGATGGAGACTGAACGTTACAAATTTTACATAGGTTTTAAGAATCCTTTGCTATATTTATTTCAATGTTTCAGTCCAATAAATATCTGAAGCAATTTTTTTGCTCTTGGAAAAAGTTTTGTTTAATGGTATAACACATTATAGAACTTGACTGTGTTGTTATTGTGCTGCTAATATTTTATTGCTACTTTATGTTAATTTTTTAGACTAGCAGTAGTCTAGACTAGCACTTAAACTACACCATGAAACTGGGTGGTTCTATGGACAGACCACACACTGTGAATTGATTCTGTCATTCCCAGGGTCCACTTGTCTGATTCCTTTGTGTGTAATCTTCAAAAGCAGCTGCTTCTGGACTGTGTACTATAAATGGAAACAATGGCAAAAGCCCTGAACCTTGCAGTTTCTCCCACTTTTGAGAGAATGTGGGGCTCAGGCTTTCACAGAATATGGCTTTTCCTGGCAACAAATCCATGTCCACACAGACAGTGAAGGAAAAATCTGTTTACCTCCTTTACCAGAAGTAAAAACTTACCACGCACAGATCTGTAAATGATTTAGGAAAAATGAAGTAGGCGACTTTATAGAGATCTATGAGCATATAAATGGCATAAATCAAATGAAAAGAAAAAAGTTTATTCACTATTGCAATAAAGAAACAAGGAGCACACAGTAGTACTACCAGCAATATGAAAAAAACAAATATAAATACCTTTTTCACATGACATCTAATGAAATTGTAACCTTATTGCTACAGGCTCTATTAGAGACCAAAGGTTTAAAGATGAATTAGATAAATTCATGCAGAATAGGTGGTATCAATAGCTATTAAACACAATGACCTGGATGCAACTAGTGGCCCAGGAAATCCTTAAGCTACATACAGATTGAATATTATTCTGTGGAAAAGATCCTTATCTACCCCTATCCTGCTTCTTTAGCATCACCTATTGGCCACCACTAAAGATTAAATTCTGGGAGACAAGCTTTTGATGTAACTCATTCTGTCAGTTCTTAAAAATAAGTGATATGTAATGGTAAAAATCTCTTTGTTCTTTAGAGGAGTGCAAGAACTGCTGCTCTGAGAAGACCTTTCTTTTCAATATAGTTCTGTGCCTGTAGTAGCAGAGCCACTTTTCAAAATTAATGCATTGTGTGTTCCCCTCCAGATTAAAAAATGCTTATATAATATTTGCTTGACCTATAAAACAGAAAATAGAGATAGTCTGCAGTTGTAATGCAGTAAAAATGTATTTCCAGACAGTTTTTTCCATTTCACTATAGATAGTCTTTGGACCAAAGATATTACATGGTGGTATTTTCCAGGGATGCTCCAGCTATGGCTAAAATACTATTAGAGGAACTTGGGTTCCAATTTTATGCTTTTTGGACTTCCTACCTCCTACCTTTCTTTACCTGCACCATTCCAGGACTTCCAAGATTCTTATTTCTGCAGTAGAAAGCTTAGTAGTAGTAGTAGTAGTAATGGTGGTAGTGGCAGTATCAATATTAACATTAATATTAACATTAACATTATTATTAATGTTAATATTAGTAATTGTTATGCATCTGTCATTAAAACAGTTGCAGATATGGTAAAATTCCTTTATCTAGGGAAAAAGTTGTTGCAGCAATTGCCATTGTTATGTGCATTCACCATACAGCATCCATCCTGGTAAGTTCATACAAAGAAAACCAGAATTCTTTTACATGTCCGCAGTATCCAAAGAATCACAAGAAGAGCAGTGCCAAAGTTAGTCCTGCATCCTGTCTACAACAATACCAAATGATTAAGAAATACATAAAAAAAATTAATGAGAGCTCATTTATTATAACTTCTGTTAATTCATTATTTTGCTTACACCATAACAGAAGAAAATTACTAAAAATAAAATAAAATATATACAAAAAAAAAAGGACAGCAAACCTGTATTCAGGTCCAGGTTAGATGGGACTTTGAGAAACCTAGTCTAGGGGAAAGTGTCCCTGCCCATCACAGGGGCATTGGAACTGGATCATCCTTAAGGTCCCTTCCAATTCTAAGCACTCTACGATTCTATGATTTCTCTGTGTCTTTGTGGATTCATTGGATGGTGGGCTTTTGACATACTTATAGATACATCTACATTGGAATCTTATTTGAAAGCAGTGGTGCTGTTTGGAAGCAAATAACCTCAGCATGCATACTGTTAATGCTTTTTTTTTTTTTTTGATGAGTGGTCTTAATGAGCACAAATGAGGTTCCTGTTAGTGGAAACTTAACTGGAAGTGCAAGTCTAGATTTCTACCAAATGCACAGCAAATGCTGCCCAAACCATAAAAGAGATGCAAAGGTGGAAAAAGTGATTGGCCATTTGAATAGCTTCAAACCAGGAGTGTGATCCAGTAAATCAGGAAAAAAAATGTTAAAATTAACCTTTTTTTCCCAAACTGCATGTAAACTAGGGGTCTGTGCACCCACTGGTGTACTGACTTGGTCTGATACATAGCTACTGTAGTGTACGTATTTGGGATGATTTGATTGACACCGTACATTCATATGCTTTCATTATCATTACCGCTTTTATAAACACAACATAAAAATGCTTTTGCAATCAACATAGTATTATTACTGAAAGCTTTACACTGGAATATTGAACAGTATACTGCAGAATAGATGATAGTGCTGGCTCTCAGCTCAGCTCAGCTCCAGTCACCAATGTTTTGCCTGGGTTCAGTATCACAGAATTTACAAGTGCTACGTCCAAGTCTAAGGGCTGAATCCAGCTGCTGATATGCAGGTGCCCAGTGAAACTTCAGACTCTATGACATATTTTTATCAGTTCCCAGCTCCCATTCAGAAGGCCAGTCGCAGGCCACGTCTGATTGTATGTATCCCCTAGGTTCATGCAGCTCTTTTATATACCTTAGAGCATCTCAGAGTGCCCTTAGATATTAACCTTTTAAGGCAATTCAATTAATACCACACTCCCACAAGACAGTCAAACTGGATTTATGGTGCCATGAGTATATGACACGCAGCACTGACATAGTTCAACTCTCTTTGCCATTTCACAATCACTCAGGTGAAAAAAAGTATGGAGGTCCTAGCACACTCTACTTTGGACCAGATATGATCCAGTCACTACATGTTGTATCTGTCTTCTCATAAACACAAAGCTTGCATAAATACTGCTTTGTATATTCTGGCTAATTTAACACAAGTGAGATCGTGTGCTCATACCTGTTCTGGATTAGTTGTGCGTGGATTTTTATTTTGTAGTCCACACAGTGGGCATTAAAAATAATCATAGAATCATAGAATAATTTAGGTTGGAAAAGACCTTTGAAATCATTGGGTCCAACCATTAACCTAACACTGCCAAGTCCACCACTAAACCATGTCACTAAGTACCGCGTCTACATGTCTTTTAAATACCTCCAGGGATGGTGACTCAACCACTTCCCTGGACAGCCTGTTCCAATGCTTGATAACCCTTTCAGTTAAGAATTTTTTCCTAATATGCAACCGAAACTTCCCCTGGTGCAACTTCAGGCCATTTCCTCTTGTCCTATTGCTTGTTATCTGGGAGAAGAGCCTGATCCCCACCTCGCTACAATCTCCTTTCAGGTCGTAGAGAGCAATAAGGTCTCCCCTGAGCCTCCTTGTCTCCAGGTTAAAGAACACCCATTCCCTCAGCCACTCCTCGTAAGACTTGTTCTCTAAACTCTTCACCATCATAGAACCACCAACATTCAGTTTCACCATCATAGAACCTTATTTTCAAGCAAAGTATGACCCATTTTGACCATATTTGTTTCAGTAAAAAGATAACAATCCTCATTCACCCTAACTATCCTGGTATAGTTGCCATTTTGACAAGATATCAGTCACCTGTTTCTTCACTGTTGCCAAAGAAAGAGCCAAAGGCTGATATGGCACAGCCATCGCTGTTCTGGTGGTTACAGCAAAGGTTCTTTCAACCTTTTTTTCACTCTGAATTCATACATACAGTGCTTTCTTCTGCTTTTGATAAGTCTTAGTGCCAAAAGTTTCCCACCTGAGTGTCCCAGATATATGCAGAAATATCTTCTCAGAAACAATCACATTTCAAGTATTTTTCATAGAAAAATATCAGGGACAAATCTTCAGTTTAAGCTTAAAAAGAATTTTGGCTCCCAGACAGGTATGAAATCAGTGACTTTGTTTCATTCACCAAGAGTTACATCACACAGAACAAATAATTTTAAGCTTTTACTTTTTTAACCTTTCAAGTGCTCCTTGGAATATATGCAGAACAGCAGCCTACCTACAGCTCAACATTACCCAAAAAGTAACTTTTATTCAGTCAATTTAGATTCTTTCACTAACTGTGAAATATCTGTAAGTAGGCTGCTATTTTATCCAAATTATTGTAGTTTTGGGGGGCTTTTGTTTGTTATTTGGGATGTTTTATAATATGTATAAATATTTTAGTTCAGTAGTTTGACCTGTACATTGGCCAAGGTACTACCATATTACTTGCAATTCTTTGGAGAAGATAAATGTTATACAGCTGTTATACAGCTGAGCATCTCTGAGTTGCTGAGTGTAAGAGCTTTCACTGAACACCCACTGCAACTTACAATCAAATTTCCAGAAATACTTTCACCCAATGAAATTCTACTTCTACAAGCCTATCTGTGAAAATTCATGTAAAATGAACCAAAAAAAGGTATTGATATGGCAGCATCCAGTTTATTTAGAAAGCCAAAGTCATATGCAGTGTAAAGTGATCCAAGAGACAAGTTGTTAACTTTAGAATAAGGCATTGTATATTCTGGCACTGTTTCTAAGTACACTGCCTATTGAACCTGATAGCTGTGTGAAGTTTGTCTTATTGCTTGATATTTCTCTTTCTTATTCTGCTCTCTCTCCATTATTGCTACTTAAACTGTAAGCAATTCATAGCTGGTACTTTCTTCCACAATACATTTTGCACATTTCCTTGCACAGTGAGGCCTTCATCTTTGCAGGCACTCTGTCAGATAGTTTAATGTATCTAAGAAGACTAAGGGAAGCCCAAATTTTTTTGTCAACCAAATATATCTCTCAAATCCCAGTGTTTAACTGCACCAAGTTCTTTGACAGCTCCTGAAGCTCATGATAGTCAGCAAAAAGTCTTGACATCTTTGAATGATTAAATATAGGCACAGCTCCAGGCATACATCTTCTTCATTAGAGGAAATATGATTTTTCTATTGGCTGGCTCTGTCCTCATTCCAAAATTGTACCTAATATGAGAATTCATAAAGTTTCACCTTGCTCATTACTTCTGAAACTTTTTTTTTCCTGCTCCAAGTCTTTTGCATTATGAGCGAATGCCCTTTGGAACTGAATTTGTCCCCTGGTTTCTGCCAGGAATTATTATGGATACCTCCATCCTGGCTGTTATCCCAGGAGCAGTGCTTGTTGACATTGCTGTGCATGCCTTCTCTATCAGTCTGAGCTTCTGCTCTCACAGTTATTTCAACAACTTTTATGGCAATCACTACAATCATTAGTTAAAGCTGTTAGGACACCTCCCACCCCAAAGAGACTCTGATGGTTTCAGTGTCTTAAGGGCAAAGCCTTTACACTATAATTTCCACAGAGGTCCAGTCTTTGAGATACCATAAGCTACTTCTTTTCTAAAGAGAAAAGGATACATCAGAGCCTCATCTTACAACTTGATCTGGATCATAATCTACCACTTGTGATGGTGCACCTGTGCATGGTGTATCAGGGCATACCCTAGTTGTCTTTAAGTCCAAAACTTAGATGGTACCTGAGAAAAAAGGTTAGACAAGAAGATGTCTCGTTGATTTGAGGCATTCTGGCTTTGAGTCTCTCCCTGGGCTAGGACAGCGTGACACAAAAGGGTAAAGCAGACTAGCATCTTCCTGAAAGGAAAAAAATGAATGGGGAATGTTATAATAAAAGTCTATAAAATCACAGCAGTTATAGGACGGGGAAACAAGGAATGATTGTTCAATGTTTCAAGAGCTAGACAGTATAAAATGACAGGTGGCAAGTTCAAAACAAAAACAAGGAAGCTTTTCACAGAAGAAAAACATTTCACAGCTTCATAAGTAGGCTTTGAAATCTTGTTACAGAACAATAAGAATGTTAAAGTGAACAAAAAGTGTTCAGAAAACGACCAAATTCATGTAATAAAAATCTACCAACGGTCACTAAAAAATCAAGAAAACATGAACACTTCAGCAAAGCTGTGGAGGCTGGGAGAGTTTCATGGTGAAACATGCTTACCCTGTTTGTACACCTTTTCTACAATGTTCTTTCTGTCTCCCTCCTGGGGACATAATTCTTGACTAGGCAGACCTTTGATGTACAGGAGTGTATCCACTTTTAGGTAGAGAATGATAGCTTTTAGGAACCTCACAAAGCTGACCTTCCATCACTCAGCACTTGCTGAGCAAGAACTCCATTTTTGCCATTAATGAAAAGTACGTTATAGTTTGTGACAGATCAGGTGGAAGGTAATGACTCAGAACTGGAGTGCTAATCCATCTTATAACCCTTCCACCATGGTCCTGATATTTGCCCTCTGTTATCAGAGATTGTCAGATAGATCAGTAAAGTGAAGAGAGGAATACTAGATTATTTCCTCAGAGTCTTTTTTGTTTTTGCAGTGGAATCATTTCAATTATAGAAAATTAGTGGAGGAATCTCCAACAGTTTGGCTCACAGTACAAAGAGTTATGTAGGCCAATCATCTATTGACCCACAAACGAAATATTTTGCATCCTTAGTTAACCTAACAACATATAGTGATGTTGTAACTGGAGCTATAAATGTTCTGAAACTGCATAAACTAATTCACTCTGACTTAGGAGCTCATTGAAAAGCTTGAGATTCTTGATCAATATTTGCTGGTGGGTTTGGGGAAAGATGACATTTACTTAGCAACTGTAGAGACTTTACACTGTATACTTTATCTATTGAAAGTACTTGTAACTGTACAATGGTGTTTGCCCTTACAATAATTTCAATATAATGTTGACCATAGAAAATGAGAAAAGCAAGTAGAGAAGATAGTCATATAGTCATAATTCCAGTGCTTTACACTCACGGTATGAGAGTGAAAACAGACTATTTCTGTAGCACCCCTTAACTTCTTAGTCTGTTCTCTGTGTTTATACTGCTTCATTTCTTTATAGTCTGATGATTTATGAATTTTATTTAAAAATGTAAAAGAGTACAGGTTTAAAAAGTCAGATTTCTGTGGTATATAGTCTTTATAATGCATACTTTTTTGTAACTTCAGTTATCATTAATAGGAATTACAGGACAGAGTGTAAAATATATAAACCTTTTTCTGTATAAAATGTATGATACATACAAATGTAGTTTGAATTTTTGCACCTAGCTTTGAAATGCTTCTCAAATATCCAGTTATTAAAATCTGCTGTACTTAATTGTGAATGAGAATAAAAATGGAGAGTTTATCCCAACTATTCCTCTTTTCTTTAACAAAGTTTGTGGAGCAGAAATTTAATGATCTTAGTGCTACTATAACAGCAATATTCTTGAAGGAAGATTGCTTTACCTATGTAAACTTCTTATGCAACCATATTCCTCCCATAGGGTTGTGAACACTTTTGAGAAAAGACATTCTCCCCACAGCGTATCAAGGCATAACTTATGTGTCTGTTGATGGTCGTATTTTGGCCCATCATAAATAACCTTTTTCAAAAGCTTATCATCTTTACTATATATGTCTTTAAAAGTAGAATTTGTGCGATAGAAAGGTATATCAACTCACATTGTCAGGGATATTCAACTGCTGAGAAATGAAGGTCCTGACCCAGGAAAGGGATTGAGCAATACTCAGATTAGTTAGGTACTGAAAGACCTAAAAATTATGAGTCTACATTTACAGCTTGTAAGTGAAATACCCAGTTTGCTTACAGATAACAGAGAAAAATTTGTATCTCTGTACCTGAAGAAAAGTCTGAGTGTCCTGTAGACATGCCTTGCTCTCTGTCTTCAATATGCCACTGGGTAGTCTGTTTAAACATGCATTAGACATGAAGTTTCATGCCAGCAGCCACTTGCTGAGTAAAAACCCCCATTCTGAAAAGCAATGCTGAAGAGAAGAGGAAGACTCAGAGGATGTTTTGCACAATAATCTTGCAGTGCAGGTATTCACTCAAGATAGGATAGTCCTCAGCTAACTTCCTTCTCTTTGGGATATTTCAAACATACTGATCTTCATCCCAGAAGTCAGCCCTCATCAAGCATCACTATAACTTATTTGGGAGTTTAAAGGCATAGCATAGAACAGCCCAGGTTGGAAGGGACCTCAACCTGTTCTTTCCACCCAGCAGAAAGGCATGCCCTCTTTGTAGCTGGACTGTAAGTACTAGAAAACTGTGATGGGGTTCCCCATGAGCTTTCTCTTCTCTAGGGTAAGATGACATATCTCCTTCAGACTTTCCTCATAGGGTAGGTTCTGTGCCCTTTGATCATCTTCATGACCCTCCTTTGGACCACTTCCAGTCTATCAGTTTCTTTTTTGAATTGCGGGGACTAGAACTGGACACAGTACTCTGGGTGCAACCTGATATCCCTATCTCCATCTGTCCAAATATTTGACTTTCACAAAGAATTAAATATTAACACTCCAGGCAATTGATTAGGTCTCCCATTTTGAAGGCAAAGATGGGAAACAGCTATCCCTGTTCACTAGCGAAGGCTCCAATCGGTAGACCATGTTCTTACTTAACAGAGGGCCAAGGAATATTTTTCTTTTTCCTTTTTTTGAGGCAACAGCATCAAAAGAAGTTAAAAGCTTTCTTTCCTTTCTTACCCACTCTTTGCTAAATAAGATAATTCTTTTCTCAAGAATGCACTATGTGGGTAGGAGTTCTTTAAGCAGATAAAGACACTGAACTAGAATCTCCCCCTTTGTACACAGTGCAAAACAGAAAGAGTGAAGGAAGCAATCTTTTAACAGACATGAGAAACTTTTTCATCCTTTGATAGAAATGTTCAAGAAAAAGGTGAGGACGGCACATCCCAAGCATAGATCAAGGCCACTTTCCAGGTAAACTGGGCACTTTTTTGCCTGGAAGATGTGGAATTTGAAATCAACACATTTCTTCCCTGTTGTGTCCTTCAGCAGATCCATGTGCAGACGTGACTCTCATTTTGGAGTGATTAATTTGCCCACACCATTACAGTGGGGTACATGAAGTTCATTCTACTCTCTGAGCTGCAGACCTTAAAGATAAGTGCTGGAAAACACACTGCAACTACTAAATTCTTTCATTAATATAGTCTCAAGAGACAAAAAAAAATAGTTGTCAGAATGCTTGTATTCCATTGTGAATCCTAGAGAGTGATATGCCTGCACTAACTTTGGAGTAAGAAATTGAACTTAGGTGCCCATTATCCAAAAATACTGATCTAGCCAAAATATTTTTCCACGTAATTTGTTTTGTTCTCCTGCCTTGTCAAACCTCATTTTGAAAACTTGAAGAGAAAGAAACCCAAACTCTTCTTAGGAGGAATATATTTACAACATTATGTTTTGAACATCAAGCCTGTCAGTTCTGATAGTTAATAGTTTCTTATAGCATCCCGGAACAAATTTGGTTCACTCATCCTTGATACACACCTACACACAAAGTACCCTTGCAAAGTGTGCCTTTTATCTTGTCTATAATTAAGCCACTGTTATTACAGATAGTTACATTGAGATTGTTTTGAGGAATGAGTAAGTTTATGAACGTTCACCCAATACTTTTCAAACTGTACTTCCACCAGCTCCAAATTAACTTCACTCCTGGTCAATCATCACTGATGATTTTTCCTAGCTACTTCTAGCTATAATTAGTCACCGAAAATTCTCTCTCTCTATGCCTGGAAAATGTTTTATACCCCAGCCACAGTTCTTTTTCCTTGCTAGAGAAAATATTCAGCTGATGAAATCTCAGTAATCTAATGATCAGAAACCCATTCAGGAGCATCCATGACCATTCATCCTCCTAAAAAAAAAGTATAATTGAGGCACAGCAGACTATTTTTTTTTCTTTTTTTCAGAAAAGCATCTTCAAAAGTAAAGAGTAAGTAGCAAGTACGAAAAATGTGTGTTTGTGCGATTTTACTAACAGCTCAGTTGTCATAAATAGAATGCAATAATTTATTTTAATAAGTATTTCTGGCTCATATGCAGTTGTAAAACTAACAAGCAACAAAGTATGATAAAATCAAAGAGAGCAATCTGAAAAACTTTTACAGTTGCATTACTGCTTATTTCCGCCAGCTGGTCCAATTAATCTGTTAATGTTTGGTCTTTCAAATTTAAGAGAAAATGCTGAATCAGTTTTACATAATTTCAAAGGATAACTGCAATTATTTTGCTAATGTGAAGCCATAAAATGTCTAACTGTGAAAGCCATAAAACCAAAATTGTTCAAATTTTCTTCTTGCCTTTGATTTTTGACACTTCCTTGTGACTTGGAACTAATCTAGTACAGGCTGGACTTTGTCAATAGTAAAAATCTCACTGAACTTCAGAGGCCACAATAGAACCATACTTTGTTTCTCCTTCCTGAAGAGCTTTGCAGGAAGGCCATAGCACAGAAAGTAGTGGCAAAGCTGATGAAGAAGTTGCACAAGGTAATACACGGTACCATGGGACAGTCAAGAAAAAGAATCACATCATCCAGTGCTTTATTCACAGATATCTACATGTATTTTTTTCCTGATGTTCATTCTTTACGTTCACTTATTAGAATTTTGACTTTACTCATATTATTCCTTAATTACTTTATCCCCAAAAAGGCTGAATATTTAGCAAGTAAGAGCAAGCAATTTCTTTTTTTAAACATGAATAAATATCATGAAGAAAGTCCAAATGTCCAACATTTTTACTCTTTCTGTTACCACCTTGTTAAAATTCAGAACTACAATGTTACTTGGAAATACAAAACCCCCAAGAAGAATGGAATCCTAAGCTCTCAAGAGCTTCTTCAAAAATCGTCTTGTAAATATTTTATGGATAGCCTTTACTGTAATGGCTTACAATACACTTTACAAGAGGCTTTATGGGTCAGATTTTGAACCTAGATGGCAAAGGCTGGTAAAACAAGTGTTAAAAAAGATTGTTACTTTTGCCTTGAAACTGTGCATCTACTTACATCACTAAGCAGATGTTTGTAAAAATAAGAAAAGAAAATTCAAAAGATCAGAATCAAAAAAGCCGGGTTTTCTTCCTGAAGTTATGAACAGAACCCTAATTTTACAAAGTTAGTGGAAAACCTAGGTGAGCTGGTGAGGGTACATGACACAGCACTCTGGAGCAGCATTTCTAGTTCCAGTGGCTATATAGCTGCAGTAACTGAGAAGTGTAGCGTAGCGCTATCCCAGGCTGTGTTATTTCTAGTTCTTGACCTAGCTCAGCAAGAGCTAGTTCAGCTGTGTTCACCCAGCTCTGTTCAAGCCTGGGTTCTCTGATGGATGGTTCTTGGGGGTTATGGTATTTAACTGGGGACACGGTTTGTGCCAGTGCAGGCGTGTCAGGAGTCATCAAACATTACTTCTAAGTGAATCGGTTTGTACCTCTTCATCCTCTCTGTTTGAGGGTCACAGAGGAAGTATGTGCTTTAAAAGCAAAGCTGGAGAAGAGATAAGAAATACAGGGAGAATGGAATACATTACCCAGAGTAATTTATTATTAACCAGGACCAATATGATGTGCTTTCCTAGTGCTAACAGCCCAACACCTACCATTACAGGAATCAATCCAAACAGCCCTGCCATAGGGACCCAGAGGCATTTTTCCATATAGAGACTGTTAGAAATGAGGGAGGCATCTGAGTGAAAACCCTAGACAGCCAGCTTCTCGCAAGTGCCTTCTCAGGACTCAAACCTCTCATGCACTTGAAATGTTCCGCTTCAAAGGCTTTAAAGTTTTGTTGCCATATTAGTTAACTACTGTTGTTTATACCAGCAAGGACAAAAGAAAACAAAACTTATCACATGAATTCAGCTGAGTCAGACACTTAACATGGAAATTTAAGGCCAGGTGTTTGTTTGGCCAAACAGAAGGAGAAATCTGGGCAAAAGTCACCTTGGTTTGTCTTTAGCTGCATTTTACATGCCAGTTTGCTAAGTGCTTTAATTGCTTGAATGTTTGAAAAGGTGGGGGCGACAGCCTATTTGCTTATGTGTTTTGGGGAGTAAGTCCACTATGTTAAAAGGACAAATGTAGCAACAGTAGCGATATGCAGAGATTATGAGAGGAGTGATGCAGAATGGCTAAATAATGAAGAAGCTCTGGATGAAAACAAAGACAAAACTAGGAAGAATACTGAGAAAGAACACACAAAACACACCAAAACTAATAATAATAATAAAAAGCAAACACACAAAAGCAGCTAAATCTATCCTGATGAATAGGAAAGAAGTGGCAGTGTGTCACTTGTATTTATGGGAAGAACTATGGAGCAGAGAGAAGCTACCTCAGCTGACCAGGAAGAACACCTTCACATAGACCATGTGAGCTGCTCACCCTCAGCACCAGACTGAGGAAAAAAGTGTAGTTCAACTTCATATCTGCAAAGAGAAGGTCTATTTGTAAGACTTCATATACCTCCCGTTGTGTTTCCCCACTGTTGCTGTGCTTCATTCAAACATTCAGAGCTTATAAAGATTGGGTAAAAATACTACTGCAGAAAACATCATTATTATGTACCATGGGACTCTGGAAATCCGTGTACCAATCTACTTAAAACGTTGTTGTTAAATTCAGCTTTTAGAAAAACCTTCAATACTTCCTACCCTATGCCAGTTTTGCAAAAGTAGCTATGTTACTGTTGATTTTTCTTGATAATGTACTATTTCTTCTTTTCTTGACAAGCATACAAATGCGCTTAATTCATTATTCTATATAAGAAAAATAGCAAGTTTTAAAAAGCAAAAGATTCCCTTCTTCAAGTTGAGTTTCCAGTGGCAAAACACAGGCTTCTCCGACAATAAGTATGGCTTAGTGGTAAACTTATTAGTACACATGGCATTTTTTACATTGAGTTTGATAAGTTGGCACAGGGCTGCATAGAATTTATGAGACATTTTATCTGTGCTAAGGCTTTTTTTTTTTTTTTTTAAAGATATATATTAAATGGTCACACATGCTCCAGTAGCTAATAAGGTACAAAGACTTCTTCACTTCCATTGACTTCACTGACATCAATAAGGACAAATACACTTACCTCTGGCAGAGAATGAGTTTGTTACAACAGTCCACTTATTTATAAGTTACACAAATAGTTTTTAAATGGTTACAGAAGGAGATTGGTTTTGAGCAACCAAACAGTACATGTAGCCTATGCAAGGGTAATTTCTTAGATCTGTGCCTTCTTGCTTTTTTATTGAGTTTGGTAATTTTGCCACCTATGTAACCAGTTGAAAATATATGGCAAATCATGCAGTGTTCCTGTAGAGTATTTGACAGTAAAACTCATAAGGTTTTCAATCTCAAATGTATTTTTCAATTTAGTGGAAAATTCCTAAGCTTATGTTGGGTTTCAGACTACTGAAGGAAAGGAATGTGGGAAAAGACTAGAATTTCATTTTCCAGGTACGGCAGGAGTGTAGTATTTATACCCTTTCTAGCAGACAGGACATACACTGGGTCATGTTAACAGACTGTTTTATTTAGAGCAAGACTAATTTAGAGCAAGACCCATAACTGTCTCATCAAGTCAATAGAGTTCATCAGTTCTTTCACTAAAGCAACATGCCATTACTTACAAAGGGCACTACAGTTGCAACAGGAAAAAACTGCCCCAGTCCCAGTATAATCATGAATAACAAAGTATAACCATTAATAATCAGTGATCTGTTCTGCAGCAGGCATCCAGCACTGTTTTTGACTAGAAATTCTACCCTGAAGTGTAAATGTGTAGGAAAAGCAGCAGTGAAGTTCTGAAAAATCAGTGTTATCTGATGGAAAATATTCTGTTGAAGTTCTCTTTTTGCTCTGGTCCTGGGAATATGTAAAATCTATATAGCCTAAGACACTTAAATAGTTTGACAGGAATCATGCATCAAGTCTATCAAGTTCACATAAGTCTTTACCATCTTTGTTTTTAATTCTATTAGCTGATCCTTTTTGAGGGAACTGAACAGGGAAAACAACCCAGACAAAGAAACATAATTTATTTTCTCACAAAAGGAATCGTTAGTTATTAATGCTGAAAAGTGAAGGCTTTCTTTTTCCTTTTTCTTCCTCATTTCTATTTTTCTTCTGAAATATCTTATGATTTGAAATGGAGTAGCAAGGAAGCAGAGCCTCCCACAGGTTATTTAAAACTTTATGTCGAAGAAGACAGCAAGAAAGTCAGTGGACAGAGAATGTCAATACATATTTTGGATGCAATCAGAAAATATTCTGAGTGTTCTGGCTGGGTCTGATCTCATCAGTGTGTGTGTATGTAAAGCCACCATAGCAACCATGCTTGCTGTGCATGGTGGAGTCAAGGTAGAATTTCTCTTTTCCTTTCACATGCAATGTTTTTGTTTTGAAACTCCTGCATCCATTCCAACTAGTCAGCCCCAATCCTGAAGGCAGAAAAGTAAATGCAAAATTTTTAAAAAGTTATTTTAAAGTTTGTTAATGGCACTTAGGTTCTGTCACAGATTTTATTTCATCTGCAGATTGCGCTGATATAGAAAGTTACTTTATCTAACATTTTAAACAGAATAAATAAGTTTTAATCGCAGTTTTTTCAACCATTCTTAGGAACACTGTTTTACTGGGAACACAGCTTATGCTTAATTGTAAGTTCAGACCTCTGCTACTTGATTAAAATTATCTTTTGGAGTTTAGACAGGAAAAATAAACTTTATCACAAATATGGAGCTATGTCTGTGAGGTTTTATGCACTATAGGTTCCATTGTTAATGCCTTGTAACCACAAGCCCTTCATATACAAAGATTAAGGGAGACAAATATGATTTCTTGTGGTTCTGAAGTGTTTTTGGCACCATACCCGCTCAGATAGCTGTCACCTCCCACAGATTGCTGTGCCATTGGAGAACTGCATGAGCTGGCAGGAAGATGAACTCTCCAAAATCCTGAAGCTGTTTCTCTGAAGCTAGAGACAGACGTTTCTGTTTAGAAAGCAATTTAGAGGTGGTGTTACACAACCGTTAATTAGAATACCCTTCAGACACCCTAAAGAACAGATACTGACCCATTCATCATCTAGCAATTACCTTCCTCCTACTTGTAAACTAAGAATCAGGTTGTCAGCTGAATGTCAAAAGATTATCATCAGTCCTTTTCATCTTTCAATCCTATTCTGAAAGATACCTAATCGGCCTCTGTATTGCTTTGCTCCACCCAGTCCATAGCCTGATATGTAACTTCCTTCTCAGAAATGGCAAATATATTATAAACTTACATTTAAACAGTGATGTTCCCTTGCTGTTCAGTAATGTCCAGATTTGCGATAAATTGTCAAGCTTATATGCACGAAAATATATACGTTGTGGATTTCTGAATTAATAACCTCTATAAAACCAACACATACTCTATAAAAGAAATGGTTACCCCTTGTTGAAATAACTAGAGAATATGTCACTTCAGCCAATTAGGGTTGCTTTCTTGACAGCGATACTTTAAGTCTGATGCAACAGGAGAATTTGAACAATGAGTGATGTGTTTTCCTATTGATTTCTTATTTTTGTGCTTATGTCTTTTAATCCATTCTGAACTGTAGAGGACAGAAGAAAGAAGGCGGTGTGCAGGTTAGAAAGTATGTGTTTCATTTCATATGTGATTGATTTCCTATTAGTACATGATTTTCTCATTGTTAGGTAGTTCCCTACTTACGAATTGTATTGGGACTGACTAGTTCTGCGTCTGCTGGAGTGGCGTTTTGAATCTCATTTGGCAGATGGCTTGCTCATTTCCACTGTGTTATGTCATGCTCTTACAATGTGCATTTGGGGTTTTTAGTAACCACTGTTTTCCTAAGAGCTACAAAATTATCCCTTAGTTTTAAATTATGCTTCTGTTAGCATCATATAGAATGTTTTCTGCAAGAAGACCTAGCAAGGCCAGAAAGCTATGCTCCTACTATCTCTTGCTCATAAAATATTCAGATTCAATTAAAAGACAACAGTGATCAAGGTGGAAAGGAGGGTCAGTGTGTTACTACAGCTGAAGGGTAATGATAATTGTCACCTATTAAGTTGGACAGCATAACACGGTGTTATTTCATTTCAAAAATAATGAGATTTCTACAGCTGTCTTTGTGAGATTTGGGTTTGCTTCTGTTTTGTTTTGCTTTCTTTCACTAACATGCAGAACATCTGGTCTAAAAAGCTCACACCAATATGTCTGATGAAGATTTATAGAATTACAGTGATTAAAAAGGAAAATTGTTTTACAATAAACTGACACATCTGCCAAGTGTCAATATTTACTTACAGGCAGCTTTTGATGTCTTATAGATAAATAGATTATCCTTCTTCCCCTGCCTTCTTTTTGACTTAAATCAATATTGGAAAAATAAAAAGGAGAGAAATTGCATTTGGCTGTTCTCTTTCAAGACATTGTTGCACTGGTTCTAGGTAGCGGTAAAAGAAAATGATGACCTTTTACTATTTATTTCAATATTGATCCATCTACGCTTCATCTGTTCTTTCTATGGGCAGTTTTTAGCTGTCAATAAGGCATTGTCTCCATAGCTGCATTTGATTGCTGTGTGTATACAGCTGTGCTTGTTTAAACCATGTTGGCATGCACTACATATCTGTAGAAATTAGATTTTACCTTTAAATTAACCAAAAAGCTGTTCCACCACTCATTCTATAATCTATGTTTTCAAGGGATATAACCATTTATTCTGGCACAAGTATAGAATCTTCCTTCAACACCAACTGCATGAGCAATTGCATTGCATCAGTTTTTAGGAAGGAAGAAAAATCAGTCGTGAATCTAAACTTTTATTTTGTCTTCTTTCTTTTCCTTAGAAAATATGCCAGGTTAAAATAAAAACAGACTGAACGGTGATAATAACATTCCTTGGAAGAACATATGTAAATATTCTACTTTTTAAAGAGCAGTTTGGGGGTTTTTTTAGCTTTCTCAGAATAGGATATTTTCTCAGGTAAAAAAAAAACCCATATGTTATTTAGTATCAAATTTTAAAGAATTGCATTGATTGGAAGCTGAAGATGTCCTAGATTAGCTTAAAGTCTACAATGATCTCTGTTCAAGGTGTCCCTACTGGGGAGCTCCCAGATGGAGTGTTATAGAATGGAATGATACAGAAAATTGGAATTGAAAAGCTGGATTGGTGTTTACTCACCTTCTAGTTGACCTTAAGAGAATATTCCATTAAAAAAAAAAAAAAAAGACATTCTAGGGGAAACTTTCAATAACTTCAATACAAAGTATAAAAATACATTTACTTATATACTTGGAATAAATGTGTATAAGACTTGCATAGTTCTGAAGATCAGAATATCTTAGCCAGCTTTTGGATGTGTCATGATTTTGTGTGCCACACCACAAGCCTGTCAAACTTCCCTAAAATCCCTTGCAACTTCAAAATATTCTATCTCTCTGAGGAGATATTGACATATCTCTCCCCTGTGTGCAGTCTCCTATTTTCATCCAACTTGCAATGGGATAATCTTGGGATTTTTTACATCTCTTGTTCAGCTGAGGAAGTTCTCCAATGGGTCAAAGACAAGAAAACAGACAGAACAACAGACTAACTGACACGCAGACAAACAGTTTGACTGGACATTCCTCCTTTGCATGAAATCAGGTAAAAGGTGCAGTTTCTTTACCAGGGATATAATTAAGCTACTCAGGAGAGAAAACAGTGCTAGAAGACTTTGTATTCTGAAAACATCAGAGAAGAAATTATCTGTGAACTTATGAATGCAATCTGGAGAAAAGTGTAGGTAGCACATGGAGAAGAAAAAGCAGGAAAGAAATGCACATAATTTAATGTAGTGATTGTACTTTTAAAGTTTCCAGGCAGTGATTTGCCGTAGATCCCATTTTAAAGGATTAAATATATTGGCTTACTTGAGAATATCCAATTTAGCCTAAGGAAAAATGGGTCATAGATTACTGCTTTTCCAGGCATGACTTTGAGGAATATTAATGTAATAGCAGGCAGGAGAGAACAAAGTGGCCATCATACAATATCTTTAAGTTTTGAACTTGCTTCAAAGATCAGGTAGTATAGAAAAGTCTGAGCAACCTTAATGCACTGAGTACTTTTGCTGCAATAAAAAAAAAGGCAAGGAGAACGTTGGATTGTGTTGCCAGAGGGCATACAGTATAAATCAAAGTAGTTGATATTGTATCCATGTAAGCTATAAATTGAACATTACTTAGAACGGTGTATATAGTTCTGTCACCATATTTTAGCAAGGGTATAACTGTGCCTGATGAGAGACTGTATATTCTGTTAACACATAGACTAAAGTCATGTGCTAAAGATTTATGTAATAATTAGAATTGCAGAAATAAACTTTACTAAGCTTCTTTAATTAAGGACTATTCTTTTATAGGTTAGTCTTACAAACGAGCTCTTGGCAGCAGCTGTGAATTCTACTGCAAGTTAAACTTGCACTTTTCTTAAATATGAGGACTTCAAGTTTACTATTTACCAGACCATATTAAAAGACACAATTCAGACTCTCAGCAGTCTTCAATTTTATGTTTCAGGTCCTGGAGAAGGTAGCTCAGCTCAATAAAAAATGGTACAATAGTCCAGGCAGAGGGTGCGATCATAGGTTCAAAGAAACACCCAAAACTAATTGACAGTATAGACCTATGCCAAGATACCTCACAGAGTATCTCTGGATGGGGTACAATTGATGGAGTGGGACATTCTAAATAATTTTACAATACATGCACCTATCTTTCCTATGGAAATGGAATTAAATGAGATTTGTTATACCTTAACAGTAAAACTCAGTGTTAGTCTTGCTTTGTAATTTGAAAGAAAGTCTTCGAACAGGGCATCAGGAAATACTGCATTCACTGTTTTTCTGGGAGAAAGCTTCTGTATATGAAGGGGAAAAAAAGAAAAAAAAAAGGAACTGGCTTTTTTACTCTCCCTTGCCAATGAACATCAAGCTGGTTTGATGTCTTGTGTTTATTATGTTTTTGCTTTGGGAATTTGAAACTGAAATCCACTTCAATATTATCTTATTTTGTGAAATAAATTGTTTCATTCCCCCATCCATCAAGTAAAGCACACAGCACTGGATTAATTTAGATTAAGTGAAACAACAAGGAAAAAAAAAAGACAAAGAGAAAACTTCAATGAGACAGTGCTCAAAGTGCCTTTTCTACAGAGGTGATAGCAATTTTTCCAATCAAGATAGCCTGAGAACTCTATCTGGAAGGGAAGCTCTGAAATTTAAAGGTCTAATAGATAAGTAAATGAGTGTCATTTTACAACATGAACTGCACACTTACACTTGCTTTGTTTGTCTTGTTGGCTTGAGTAACAGTGAGTGAACGGTTTGCCGTTATCCACCTTTTTATTTTCCTTTTCTCTTGAAATTAATTTAAGCATACATGTAGTAGGAGAACTGCATAGATTTGTATAATTTGTAAAAATACAGAAAAAAAGGATGGTAGATTATGTTGCATGCCAGTAACATTGACGATGACCTTTTCCCCTTAAATCTGTCTCTGTCTCAAACTATTTGTTGATAGCAGTTTAACATATGACTTTCTTATCATGGATCTTCTACTTTTAAGTACGAGACCATTCTAAAGTACCTCATGTCTTCCTTTAGTTCTGGCAGCAGGGAAAATAATTGTTTCTATATGTCATTTGAGTCACATATAAATATCTAATTGATATGAAAGAAAGTGATAAAGTTAAAACTGAAATAGTATGAGAAACAGTTAAGCATACACTGTAGAGCTATTTTTTTTTCCTGTTCTATAGGTTCTTTCAACAGGATATAGTTCTATTAAGCTCCTGCAGTATTATTGCTACTGTCAACTGACATAAAATCTATACTCATAGGAACTTGGCAAATATTACCTCAAAAGACAAGTTCCTATGGCACAGGTATCTTAATATATGTGTACAAAATGATGACTTTACACAAAGGGCTTGCTGCAGCCTTCTAAACGACATTGATCTAACATGCTGTTTTCAGTGTGATATTTTAGATGATTGAAATATTCATGGAGGCCATTATAAAGGGTCCCACAACTGGGAGTACCATGCTTTTCTAATCAACATCTTGAACTTATTCATTTCTATTTTGTGTGAGAGTGATGTTGCAGAATAGATATTTTTCCCAGCATAAGTTAATGCTTAAGAGAAAAAAATATTCACAGCAGATATATAACAAATGCATCATTTTATCAGCTGCAAAATCCACATGCTACAATGATGAGAAAAATTCAGATACCCTGAACAACTGACAAATAATTATGTCACTCACAGTTAAACTCAGTTCGCCATATTATGTGTTTTTGATTTTCCCTTTTCACTGATGATTTTGAATTGCTAACATATAGCACCGATACTTGCACTTTTCTATGGGTTCCTGGTAAATTTTGGTGATCTTAGAAAAAGCATGCTTTTGTGCAATACAATGCAGCTAATGTGTGAAAAATGCATAAATGTACTGCAGTTGTCTGTTGCCTATTAAGCTGTTTGCAAAGCTGCAGTGAAGGTCATTGCAACTGCATTTATCACATTTTTTATGTACTTGGGCTCTATTTCTAAGGATTTATAAAGGTATATATTCTGAAAGTATGAAAATCCTTTTGCAACCTTGTATCTCAAAGAAACAACACAAACAAGGAAAAAAGGAATGCTCAGTGCACTGTCCAGAAAAGCAAGACTCGCGTCTAAGGAGGAAAAGAAAATTATCATGTGAAATGATCAGTTCCATTTAAGAATGAGCATGTCTAACTTATTATAACTATTTGGGAACCAGCTATCTTGTCTTTCCTAGCTTATTAGTAAAACTTTAAGAGAAAAATCCTGATCTAAATAGATGAACTTTCAGTGTGTCACATTTGAATCCAAAAGAGAAGGGAGATGGGACTGCGTAAGGAAAAGGTGTTTGTCCTTCCTGCGATGAACGTTTCCTTAGCTGTTGGTCTGTGTTCAAATATTGCTATCCTTCATTCCACCTCTGGAGGTGACAAGAGTTTGACAAACAGAGACGAGCAGGAAAGCTTAGGCAGTCAGTCTTGCATTTTCTGTTATGCAAGAGTTAAGTTTCATTCACAATCAGGTGGAATTGGGAAGGAAAAATTAAACTTAGAAAGTCCTAGTTGTGTCAACAGAAAATAAGTCAGTGAATCTCAGAACTAGATTTAATACACTTGCAATGTAACCATGAAGCAAATAGCAGGACCTTATTTTCTAGTGATATTTTGAAAGAATTCTTCTTTTTTGACTCCTCTTGATGTTTCTTTTTCCAGCTGTGACCTACAGTGTCCACCGCTGGACTGAGGTTAGTGTTTAATTACCAGGTATATACAGTTTGAGCCCTTTCCCTTAAAAGTTGCAGCATATAAACCAGTCATGATGCTATGCTATATACTGCATAAACTGGCATTAACCATTAAGCAGCAGCATCTATTATTAAATATCTTTTTCTTATATATTTTTTTTTTCTTAAAGGTAAAGGAATTCCGTTTTCACTGGGGAACAAACACACATCAGAATTAGAATTTCAGAACTTCTTCAGTTACTGTAGCTCTAAAAATTACTATGAAATATATCTTATCCTTATTTTTTTAGGAAAAAAACCCTCACTTTCACTTTAAGTAAAAATTATGAAACTTGAAAATGAGATAAAACATGAGCAGCTTCATTTCTACTGTAAGCTACTAAAAACTAAGTGGTTAACTATCAAAATGCCACGTTCACTATAAGCTTAACTTAATTCAATATTATAATCACCACATCAAAGTTTTTGTAAAACCCAAAATGTTCTGTGTGCTGTATTAGATGAAATGGTTTTTGTAGCCAAGATGTGCAGTGATTCCTTGTTGCTCTAGGAGATTCTATGATGTCTTGTATCATGTAGGAGTTTAGATTAGATTATTTTAATGACTCCTTACAGAATATCACTGACAAAATAACCATACAGTTGTCATTGTCTCAGAAAATTTATTTTGAAATTATCTTTGGAAAACTTCAGCTTTTTGTAAAATCACCTGATATCAGAGGTATCGTCAGTCTATAATATTTGATAATACCTTACTGTCAAACAGCAAAATACTGTACAATAGCTTGTGAATATTCACATTCTATTTCCCAGAAAACACATATTCCAAAGCACAGAAGTATTAAACTATAATTCAAGTTTATACTTCATGAGGATTTTCTGTATTTCTTCTGTGAATGGTTGGTGTCACTTCTTTATTGCCTCTTTTTAAAAGATTCCCTTTATGGCTTTTTCGATTGCATGTGTGGTCTTCAATCCTTAAATCTTATTACCACATTTATTGAAAAAAATCAAATCCCAACAAACAATTAGAAATGGAAGGCAACTGATAGGTTACTGCTGTATCTGTATATTTCAGTTCCCCAAACAGTCATCATTCAAACTTGTAAGATTTTCTTGGATCCAAATTCTACCAACTGGCCCCTTCAAGTCTAACAACACATTTGGGACAAATTAATTTTTATGAAAGCTTCTTTTTCTGTCTTATAAAAAGCATCTGAGACACATAAAAGGCATCTGAGAGCATCTATACACATGATTACCCAAGAGAGCCCGGTACTTTTAGCGTATATATAATAAAATATCTGTCTCTCTTGGGTAATTATGTGTATACCAAAATGTTCACTGGTAATTGGGAAATCTGACCCACCACCTACTTAAAGTGTTGGGTTTTTGTTCGGTACACGAGGAAATTATGTGGAAAAAAAATGATTGCCAAGGGTTACAGAGAATGTTCTTTCATCATCATTCATTGCAGAAGCAGGATGGAGGAAAAACACAGAAACATAAGGAGATGAGATGAAAGGAGGGTTGCAAAGGAAGCCAGACTCCTAAACTGAGCTCTGTGATCTCTCTGTCTTTCTCTCTAATGGGTGTCCTCCCTGACTAGCCCAACGTTATGTTAAGTAGCAAGCATGTGGCATTTTCTGCGGCCAGAATGCAGAGAAAGGCAAAGAAAGCACTGTACTATCCATTAGGATGAATCAGCTCATGAAATAAAAATCAACTCCAACTTTCATCTATGACTTAAAGCAAACCAAACTTTTTTGAGGGCTGTATATACATATATATACACACAGATATATATCCATGTGCGCATGTGTATAAATATATATCAATATATAGAAATATTTATATACACGCTAATACGATGATTCTGAAAAAGCTGCGAAGGCTAATGCCACAGGTTTTTGTGCTTACCTACTCAGGTGTCCATTTTATGTGGATCTGACTAGGACAGAGATGTCTTCAGTCAATAACCTTATTCATCACAGTTGACAAACGCAACAGCAGTTTTGATGGGAACATTTGAGTCATAAAAGGATGCCTTCAAGCACCCTAGATTCCTTCTGGGCTATTTTCACAAAAAACTCATCAGTATTAATGTAGCATTAAGTATGGATGGCTTCACCAGATAACAGCAATGAAAAATTGCCTGAAGGTTTGCCCCTACTCATCCAGTTGCTTGCCTCCCTTTCTTCCTCTGGTCACATCAGACAGAGGTGAATTTAGACTGCTCATCTTAGACCCCAAGTGTGAAGGGACCTCACCCTTCCAGGATGAGGCTGAGACTGTGGCACTCTGGTGTGACTTTTCTCTCCTCCTTGTGACATGCACATGTTGCATGCAGCTGCCTACCCTCAGGCCCCCATCCTACCCATATCAGACACCGCAAGGTAGTAACAGCTACCATGGCTCAGCTTTCTCAGGATGCAGTATTCTTACTGCTATGAGTCTGAAGTGTCTCTTGTATAATTACTTTTTCTACCTGCCATTTTAGTAGCCTTTCTGCTTTGTCTGGTGGGTTAGTTATGACTGTCAGCATTACCCAGGACACCCATTTGATGGTGGTGTGAATTTTTTGTCTTTCATGGCATGATCCTCGGCAGGGTTTTTAAATACAAGTCTGCCTACAACGCAGCAGTCCATTGGGATCAAAGAGGATATCAGAGAGAAAATTGCCTGGTGGATAACGATGAGGAATTAAGGTGTCTCTGACCCACCCCACTGAGTCTGGCAGTGTCAAACATGTGTGTGAGCTTACCACACTCAGCATTTTACTTCCCTGTGGTTTTGTATTGTTGCACATCAGAGTAGTTCCTAGGTGCTTTCCAGATAAAATAAACTGTTTGTAGCACAGTTCCCAGGAAAATCTTGCTGTTACATCTATGCTGTAATCTATAGAAGGCCAGAGTATGGGCTTGAGCTTTACTATGTGATTATTAATACTGTTTAATTGTGAACAGACTACCAAGCTCCATGTTGGTCTTGCTCACTTGCACTCTGCAGACAGTATTTGGATTCATTTCAAGGACTGCACACAACAAAGATTATTCCAAAGAGGCAGCCACCTTCTTTTGGAGGGAAGGAAATTTTCCTGCATATCAGGGAACTGTTCCATTTCATACTGTGGCCCTTTTCCTTGTATCCACTTGGCTTCTGGAGTTCTCAGGAATTATTTTTCAAATATAGGAGGCAGCACTCGAGCATAAGGCTCAGCACCTACAATATAAGTGGAAAATCTCCATCGCTATTCAAGTGTCATTCTCATATGCTCTCTCAGAGACTGTTGAGCTTTTTAATCACCTCAGTTTCTGCCTGTGGCCATGCACAATGCACTACACATAAGTTACTCTGAGCCTTTTCTTCTGAACCATAGAAGTGAGGTCTCCTATCCTGAGCCGTTGCATCATCCTCTTCAGTGCATAGTGGGATCTGAATTCAATCTCCAGACCTGCAAGGGGAAGGACTCAGGTCTTTCTAGCACATACCCTTCTTCTCACTGCCAAGATATTCAAAATTCTGTGGTGAGTTGAATTCTTACCATGGGTTTTTGCTGTGAAAGTGTAAATGTATGTTAGTAAAAACCTCTTGGCTCATGGCCGTGAACAAAAGTCTCTCTCTCTCTTTCTCTAGCCAGGCACTGATGCATAAATCCAATTATCTTTCATTCAGTCCTTCACTTAACTTTTCCTCATCTCATTTCTACAGATCCCAGCTGTGCTAGTTTATTGTATAGGCATCCAGCATCAGAATTAGTAAGCATTATACAAACTGCTGGAGCACCCAGAAATTTACTGTTGTGTAGGCCTTAAATGATTGACCAGTGCTGATAAAAATTTTTTAAATTTAATTTTTTTGAAGGATATTCACAAAGAAAGAAGGTTAAAAATGAAAGTAGCAGAATCTCCAGTAATCACAAGCCAACACAAACATCTCAGATTTTTCTTTGTCTGGATTTTTCTTCATCTTGATTTTTCTTCCTTTTCTAAGGGTGTATATATAAAATAGGAAAATAAGACATAAATTGAGGCCACAGAATCCACCAACTTTTAAATCCAGAAACACAGTGGGCATGATTTTTAATTTTTTAAAAATTCTGATAGAGGGAAGCTCAGAGACTGATTTTCCATGATATATTTTATAGCAATGTGTCTTGCACCTATCAGAAGGCAGAATCAACTCTGTTGGCTTTATTGACTTTAATTTGAGCTTCTTCTTTTACAGCTGAGATAATCTTGCTATCTCTTCCCCATAGATCTGGCAGTAATTTCTTCTTACTTAGTGAATAAAATTGGTTCTCTGATGAAATGAGTATTTCTTATTCTTGCAGTCTCAGCTGTGCTGTCTTTATAGTTACAGGAATGGTAAATCTTCTTTCAGACCATCAGCAGTAGCATTAGGTTGTACTCAAATGCAGTTGAAGCAAATCTCCCATCCTTGTAACTTCAAGTCCAGTTTTTAACTGTTTACCAGGAAAATGTATATGCTATTTTCATAATGCATCGGGATAAGTTGCAAAATTAAACTAGTTGAAATAAACAGCTTGGAAAAATACTACCAGCTATTTACTATGTATATGTGTTACGCTGTCATATTCTGAAGTACAGTTTGATAATTGCTGTACTTTGATTCACTGTTGGAAAACTATGAAAGGTATTGTCATAGCTCCATCGATGGGAAAGAGCTCGATTTATGACACTTAGGTACTACTGTGATGAAAACTTTAGCAGAATTTTGATGGACAATAGGAGATAGCTGAAAGCAATATGGATGAGCACAAAAAAAAAAACATTTCTTTTTCAACTCCATGTTTTATTTTCAGTGCATGTGTTTCTTGTGGTTTTGGGTTTTGGTTTGTTTGTTGTGTGGGTTTTTTTTGCAGGGGCGGAAGTATATTCAGGGGCATCTATTTAAGGCAAATGATGAGAAGAAACTGCTTCTTCAGAAAGCCAGCAATTAGCTGTATTCAGAGGGAGGGTAGCCCACAGTTCTGCATCATTCTCCCCAGTGCTGTATCAA
Organism: Ibidorhyncha struthersii; assembly: GCA_013398815.1. NCBI lineage: Eukaryota > Metazoa > Chordata > Aves > Charadriiformes > Charadriidae > Ibidorhyncha > Ibidorhyncha struthersii. The sequence continues at coordinate 169,054 of VZSZ01001042.1, forward strand.
TTCTTCCACCAAATGAAAGAATTGAGGTGGGAGAGATGAGAGAAGGCTGCACAGCTACACACACTTTCCTGTGTTTAACAATAATATTGAGAGCTTTCTACACTTACAGTGATTAGTAACATAATCCACCAGTGGAAAAATTAAGTATTACTGACAGAGTACAGCCTCAGGCAGGACCATCAGTACCAAGAGAGGAGACGTTGCTTCCTATAGAAAACAGTTCCTGGGGTTTGGAGCCATTTCCCTGTGTCAGTGCTGTAATGTTGGACCAAAAGCCAGTCGGGGTCAGAAATCCCTAAAGGTGAAGGCATTGGGCATGGTAATACTCTGACAGCACATTCAGAGAACAAAGGTGCCACCATAGGGAAAAAGCAAAGAGGCTCTGGATTTATGTAAGAAGAAAGTTTGACACCGTAGCTCTTAAGCAGACTGTTTTCAAAACAAGCTTCGCTGGCTACAGACCATGTGAGGTTTTGGTTAAGAGATATGCCTCCTTTCTCCTCAGTAGGTCAGGTTTTAGACTCATTGTAAAAGCAGCTCCAATTTTCAGAAAAAGTCAGCGTGCCAGTCTCTGCGAGCAGCTGGGAGCATGTGACCATTAGTACTGATTGCAACATACCTCAGCAGATGATTTAAGGTTCCATGGATTCTTTTCTCACCAAAGAGAACCAAAATAAGAATAATTTACCTCAGAAATAGGCAGGCAGATGTAATGAGAGAAATCAATGTTTCACAAATGTGACCGCTTCGGGGATTTTTTAAGTGAAATATTTTTGCAAGTGGACATGCTCATTCACTGAGAAATTTTCTCCAGAATAAAATTAATGATCAAAATATATAAAGACAAAAGATAAAGTCACAGAGGTTCAGGTGTCATCTCTGAACAAGTATCAGCAGGACCCTGAACGTGTATTTCCCATAATTTATATGATTTTCTGTATCACTCTAAATGTAACAGTTTCATTCCAATCCGGACCAAAAATGACTTCGAGTTGGGGTAAAACTCCCACAAAATGGAAATCTTATTTTCTTGCTATGTCTGTTCACAACAGCAGTGTTTTTTTGTTCACTTCTAAGGTCTTTTTTTTTTATTAATTCAAAACATGTAACAAATAATCCCCTATAAAATATTGAAATTGTATCTTACTTGCCAAAAAGGTATTTCTTTATCCTCATAGATTATTTTCAATGAATATTTATCACTTTCTCTAGAACCACTAAATTCCTTATACATCATTTTCTTACCATGCTTTATCTCAGAGAAGATGTATAGTCCCAAGTTTTTCTTTCAGTAGGTAATAAATAGATTTGCTTTCCTGACCGCAGTCCACATAGCACCCATTTCTTCTGTCCTGAATGTCCATTGGTACGACTAAGCCCGTGAGGTGTACACAAGGTGTGCAAAATTGATTTAGTACAACATCTGTAAATGAAACTTTTAATGGCATCCACTAAGTTCCCCTTAGAGAAATTGCTACATCTGTGGCTGTTGCTCATCAAAGGCACATAAAAAACGAGATTTTATGCTCCCCTTTACTCAAGTCATTTGGATATCACTATCTGTTTCCGCTTCTATTTCTGCCTACATGTTACTAATCTCCATAATCTAATGAGCTCACTATAATTTAGTTGTAGGAAGTAGAAAGGTCACAGAACGATCTTTGTTGAAAATAAGATGATTTGTGTAGGCATAACTCATGAATCCATGTTTATAGAATATCAGACTTAATAAGCCATGTGGAACTGAATTCTGGGTTTCTTGCTTGAAAAGAAAAACCTTTTGAAGTGATGACAAAACAAAGCAGATATTCCATTAACTTTTACTTCCTATTGACTTTTCTGGAGCCAGAATTTTGCCTTGCACCCTAACATATCTTTTATCTTGATCGGCAAATTGCTTAGTGCTTCAGGTATAGTGGTGTTCTGTAGATGACCAAGCACTCAGCATTTCACTGGACTAGGGGTGATTATGTGCAAAACGGTATCCAGTTGCATATCTGCAATTAACTGTGGACCCCGAAGTTTGTATACGTATATTTAATTACTGCTGTAAAGCAACTGGTGAGAAAAATAGAAGTTGTCGTTTTCATTCATAATTAATTACACTGAACCCTCCAACTTAAAACTCATATCATGCACAAAACTACAGATAAAATAGATTTATTTTTTAAGTTTTATTTCTTAATTATTCTAACCTATGCCTTCTGGGCATACACTCTAGAAAAGAAAGACAAGATTTAAGGTTTGTCATATTTTCTAATAGTGGGTATCATTAAAACATAATAAGAAAACAGAGTGCTCACAGTATTTTAGAGAAAATCAGGTGATCCAGGCTTTAAGACGATATTATTTAAATAATATATCTTAGGCACTGAAGTAGCAGCATGTAAATTTCAAGTGATAATGAGAATATGGTTAAGATAGCTTTTTATACCCCTTTTGTATCAAAGATACCTATGTTGTAAGAACTAACCTAGCTGTGTTCCTTTCTGTGACACAACCTTAGATTGCCATAGTATTTCATGTTACTACTGACCATTGGTTGCTTTCTTTTAAAATTATTCTGTATGTATCTGATTCTGATATTGAAATGTATTCTGAAGTTGAAATCTACCACTTTAGTTATTTCTACGTATTTAGAAACTAACTGCACACAGGACTGTAATCAGAAAGAACTTCCATAATTTTTAGGTGGTTTGGGTATCTTTGTGCCAGTCAGTTTTTCAAAAAAACTAAGACGACCTCTTTATTTTACAAGTAACTCATTTCATGTGTGAAATATTAAGTGAAGAAAGCTTGCTTAGTATTGGCACTATGTAATTAAACATTTGGCCTTGCTCAGTGTCTGCATTTTCTTGCAGAGTCAAACATCTTCAGATGGTGAATCACCTTCAGTATCTCAGACATATATTTTAGAATGAAACTAATTGCTCTCTGAAATCCATGGGCTAAATGGTATTCAGATGCCTAACCCTCAAATAAATCAATGAGACATGGGCACTTAGATACCTTTCAGGATCTAGATCTGGAGAGCCTTTGACCCCAAAGAAGCTGATAAGGTCCAAATATTTTACTTAGGTGCTTTGAGAACATAATAACATATCATGATAATAAAGCATGCAGAACTCCAAACAATAACTGAAATAGCTAGAAATACAACGTTTATATAGAAAGAAATCCACATACAGCTAACCTGGAATTTCTGTTTCCTTTATGTTCTGTACAATCTTAAAAGAATTAGCAAGCCTGAATATGTTTATATGTGTTTTTAGAGGTATAATAACCCCCTAAAATCTTTACATAAAAAGCCATCACTTTAAAACCCTCACTCTTAATTACTTTTTTTGAAAGCATTTGGAGGATGAATTCTTACACTAGGGAACAGAATGTTTTCCAGACTTCGCATATAAAAGTTATGGATGCAAAGAGCAAAACTTTAAAAAATGTAACTTACAGCAACTGCTGGGAAAATTACTTAAGTAGCTTTTAAACAGTGGGAAATTATATGTAGGCATGCCTCACATATACATGCATGCATACTCATCTTTTGCGTACTCTTGGGTGAAGCAAATGTCTATATGCAGACAATCTTTCTCCATATTTTTGTCACTTTGGACAACTGCCAAACCAAGCCTTATCTAACAACTTGTTTTGTAGGGGAATTCAGAGTCTGTAAAGGAAAGACAAACTGAATCGGGGTAAGTCCTCACCTAAAGAGAAAAGGGTTACTTTTTTGGATGTTAGCTTAGATGGCTCATTTGCCACAGCTCTATCATCCTTGATAAAATAAGATATGAAGTGAGGAAAGCATCTCCAGAGCTAACAGATATAAAAGGTCTCTCAGGCAAAGAATTACTGTACTTACGAAATTAATGACATGGACAACGCAAAAAACAGTCTAATTTGTTTTTGACTATTTAATCTTTTTTCTAACAGTGTTTTATGTTTTCTTTTTAAGCTATGAAAACATTTATATTAACTTTTTGTAAAAGTTCTAGGGCTCATATTCATGTCAATGGAAGTTCTGAATGCATAACAAAATGGAAGAATAAGCTTCAAATTGGATGCATGAATTACCTGAAAATGCTGGTCTTGTATATTTTAAAGCTATTCTTGTGAAAGAGGTTTCATTGAATTTGGCCACAACCTCTTATCTTTAGGCAACTTTTGGGCAGGAGAAAACTGATCTAGATAGTAAAAAAACCCAACACATTAACAACATTAAATATTACTTGAAAAACACATTAATCATTCATCAAATAATAATAGAAAGTAAAAGATTACTTCTGTGGCTGTTATTGCAAATATTTTCTTATCCATATGTTCATAGTTATGGCAATTTCATTGTATGTATTTATATAATTCCCTGCCACTGTGAGACAGTAGAAATGCAGAAGCAAACACTTGTCCAAAATCTGCCTTGTGGTATGCCATGGAAATGCAGAAATGACAAATTGTTTAAACCTCCTTTCAGAAGGCACGACTAAAAAAAAGGTGGCTAGGGTCCACAAAAATGATCAGAAGGCTGGCACACCTCTCCTATGAGGACAGGCTGAGAGAGTTGGGGTTGTTCAGCCTGCAGAAGAGAAGGCTCCAGGTAGACATTATAGCAGCCTTCCAGTACCAAAAGGGGGCCTACAGGAAAGATGGGGAGTGACTCTTTATCAGGGAGTGTAGCAATAGGACGAGGTGTAATGGTTTTAAACTGAAAGAGGATAGATTTAGATTAGATATTAGGAAGAAATTCTTTACTGTGAGGGTGGTGAGACACTGGAACAGGCTGCCCAGAGAGGTTGTAGATGCCCCATCCCTGGAAGTGTTCAAGGCCAGGTTGGATGGGACTTTGAGCAACCTGGTCTAGGGGAAGGTGTCCCTCCCCATGGCAGGGGGTTGGAACTAGATGATCTTTAAGGCCCCTTCCAACCCAAACTATTCTACCATTCCATGATTCTATGACCGTGCCTGCCTACGCCTGTGCCATGGCAGCTGAGACATTGACTGGTGGATGAAGCGTGTTTGTAGCTGTCAGCCTGTTCAGGCCCGGGCTTGAGCCTGTGCTACACCCTCAACTGAGCACCAGTTTCTGGTTTCCAGGTTCTTGCTTTTAGTTCAGGCCTATCTGTTAACAACATGGGGAGAGGACAGTTCTTTCTTTTAAGCAAGCTTTCAAGCATACCCTGAGAGTGCAGACCACAGGATGGGCAACTGTTTAAACCCACACACCCACACACAGCACCCAAAGAAAGAAAATGTCTTTTAAACATTCCTAGCTCTGGCAGACCAGAAGGATTTTCTCGGGTTCTGGATGACAGTTAATTGCAGGAAAAGAAGACTTAGGACACTTCTGATTCTAAATGGCATAAAATCTTGTTGCTACACAAATTGTCTGAAATATAAGAGCCACACTGAGACTCTTTTTTTTTTAATTTAAGCTCCATTCACACGAATGGAATGTGAAATAGTACCCTGCTTGAGTGTCTGATCATTTAGGTAGACTGTTACTGATTTTTTTTCCATATTACACTCTTCTTGATTTTTCTTTCCCTGATGAGCACAGCACTGAGTTATAATCTTCAAAAAGATTTTCTAGGCACACCACAACTTCTTCCATCTTGCCTGGATTATGTTTTAGACAGATCCTTTTCATTTAGGTATTAAACCTGCCAAAGAGCCCACAGAGCTGGATGAGGGTGCTGTCTGCAGATAGTGAAAAATAAAGCTGGGTGTTATCTTCATAGAGCTGAAACCGGAGTCCATGTTAATTTTATAATCTTCCCAATTTTAATATACATAGGACTCTACAGGTAAGTAAGATCAAGGTAAAGGATTAACTGCCTGGTGGGTCCTTTGAGTTTCGTTTGAGGAGAGATGCCACTAGTTATTCAAATATTTCTACTCCAGAAACATATTTAACAGTATCTTTCTATTAAGTATGCATATTTGGAGTCTTCTCTATACATGCAGTCTCAGATTTGGTACACCTAGAGAGCTGTCTATTGATATGAAAAATTACGTCTGAAATATAAAGAAAAGGATCGATCTTCACTCCCTATGTTCAATATTTCAAATACCTGAGAAATATCAAAGCAGAGCAGTGTAGACATTTGTCCATTGACAACAGAACAGAGGAAAAATGTTCATAAATCAAACAATTTTTATTTCAAAGATAAAATTCCCTTATTAGAGCAGCTTAGTACCATTGCTACCATTCATTCACAGGGTCAGGTTTATTTTGGGCTGCTTTTCTGTATTCATGTAAAATGTGAACATTTTCCCCTATGGTGCTACAAAACACTCATTTCACCTCTCCCATCAGGAACTTCAGCAGACACTAATTAACCCTCTGGAGAAAATGTTTATAAGAATAACAAGGAATTATTAGCAATGAAGCAGATTTTTTTTCCCCCCAAGAAAAAGTCAAACTGAGAGAGCTAATGTATTATTGCTAAATTGTGAAGTTAACTCATTGGTTAAAAAATTTAATGAGACACATCACTAGAAAGCTTTTTGGAAGAGTGTGTGTGTGTTCCCAGATGGGAATCTCTCACTTCCGCCTAGCAATATCAGACCATTAGAGAACAGTATCAGAAATGTACAGATTTGTCAAGAAATTTTGAACTTTGGCATTTATGAAGAATAATATGATTCCTAGAAGGGTTTAGTCTTTTCACTTTTTTTTTTCCTAAAAATATAGCTAGAGGTGGACCAATCTTATCTGGGACACTATTGTAACACAGGGAAATAGAGGGTTTCATCTGTACAGAGACACCACCATCCCAGCAATAGTTCTGACTCAATACAGTTTTATGATGATTTAGGTATTTTTTGAAAACTCTTTTCCCTAACTTTCCTGTCAAAAAGAAATACTTATATCTGGATTATAGAATCATAGAATCATTTAGATTGGAAAAGACCTGTAAGACCATGAAGTCCAACCGTTAACTGAACACTGCCAAGTCCACCACTAAACCATGACCCTAAGCACCACATCTACACTTCCTTTAAATATCTCCAGGGATGGTGATTCCACCATTTCCCTGGGCAACCTGTTCCAATGTTTGATAACCCTTTTGGTGAAGAAATCTTTCCTAATATTTAATCTAAACCTCCCCTGGGGCAACTTGAAGCCATTTCCTCTTGTCCTATCACTTGTTACTTGGGAGAAGACAGGGACCCCCACATCACTACAACCTCCTTTCAGGTCATTGTAGAGAGCAATAAGGTCTCCCCTCAGCCTCCACTTCTCCAGGCTAAGCAACCCAAGTTCCCTCAGCTGCTCCTCATAAGACTCATGCTCTAGACCGCTCACCAGCTTCGTCACCCTTCTCTGGAAACACACCAGCACCTCAATGTCTTTCTTGTAATGAGGGGCCCAAAACTGAACATAGTACTCGAGGTGGGGCCTCACCAGTGTCAAGTACAGGGGCACAATCACTTCCCTAGTCCTGCTGGCCACACTGTTCCTGATACAGGCCAGGATACTATTGGCCTTCTTGGCCTCCTGGGCATGCTGCTGGCTCATATTCAGCCGGCTGTCCACCAACACCCCCATGTCCTTTTCCACCAGGCATCTTTCCAGCCACTCTTCCTCAAGCCTGTAGAGCTGCATGGGGTTGCTGTGACCCAAGTGCAGGACCTGACACTTGGCTTTGTTGAACCTCATACCATTGGCCTCAGCCTATCGATCCAACCTGTCCAGATCCCTCTGTAGAGCCATCCTACCATCAACTTCCTACACGAAGTAAAAATGACATGATCTTTTTTTTTTATGCCTGGGAAAATATCTAAACCATTTTTTCCGCAGGTATAGATTATAATTACTATATAATTTCCATTATAAAACTGTATTTACAAAGGTAACTTTAGAAATAAAGTGTTCTATATAGCGGGATATATATAGTTTCCAACCTGGAGTAAAATCAATTAGTTGTTGAAAGAATACTGATTTTTTGTTCAAATGTCTGCTTCAGTGGCCCAGTCGACACCACTCTTACCTAATAATATCTCATAGAAAGGAGACAACTTACTTTAAAATATACATGGCTCTGAGGCGCATATTGTTGAAAAGCTTGAAAGAAATCCTGATAAACTCACTGGAGACTATCACTGCAGAGGTCGTCATTCTTGTGGTTGTTTCAGGTGTGAGACTTTGCCAGTTCATAGGCAAAGAACTATTTTGTTCCATGCAGTGTCTGTGGATGCTCTAAGAATCCTTCTGCTATTTGATTTTGGTCATAGCTGTACATTACCACTGTTGCAGCTATTAACTTCTGTATTGACTTTGGTGGAGACATTCACGGCACAGGATTTGCATATGTTGCAACATTTATGGCAACAAAACTGGAGAGTTGCAAATTGCCAAGAGCAGAAAAGTTTCCAAAGAAATAGTAGAGTTATGAAAAAGTGAAAAATAAACCACAGGAAAAAAAACAGGATAAACCAGGGAAATATGTGAAGATATGTGACTGAAAGGTGTGTAAGAGTTAGAAGACTGTCCACTAAACCTGTGAAATGAGGCACAAAGGGTTGTCCCTAACAAGCATTTTGATGTCCTTGGGCAGGGAGGAGTCTCTTTGGTGGGATGTAGAGAGTTAGATGGCTCCATTAACCTGCTATTTTTCTCTTGTGCTAAAAGAGACAAGAAAGGGCACAACACTTATATCTGGCAGCATCATAGAGCGAGTCAATTAGAACTTCTAATTCAGATGGCCCATGTCATTTAGGCAGAGAGTTTGGAGCTGAAGGATCATTTACTGCTATACATCTGCGTAGGTAAGTGATTAAGCCCATGAGCTTCAAAAGCAAATTTTAAAAGGATCTTCAAAAAAGGCTCCCAAAGCGACAGCTGTTCCCCACCTCTGAAAAGACAGAGCTTTAGTGTGACAAACATTGGTGAACCAGATGTCATGCTAAGGCCTTAAATGTAGACCAAGCAACTAGTGGTGATTTCTTCCCATATGCATTGTTGGTAAGAATTGACAGTGGAAACCTGCAGTGTCCTGTGCCATTTAAAAGAGGTTGAAAATTTGGGTAAAAAGCAAATAAAATCATAACTGGAAGATATTGAAAGATATCTTTCAGTGATAAGAGTGAGTTCTGAATTTATCAGTCTTAAAGAAACAGTAATTACCTATTTCTTGAAGTTTTAGTAATGGGCAGAGCATTCCAAAGTGCTCCTTAATCCTAAGTAGAAGTAGAAACTTCAGTGTACAGAGAGCCACTGGATATCCATTTAACCCAGGCAACTGAAGGAAATTAGGCACTCATTTAGCTTTAAGAGTAAGCGTCAAGTCATGGACTCTTCATCCCATCCTGTCTTAATTTCTAGTTTAGGTATCCTTGTAGATACTANGGAAACACACCAGCACCTCAATGTCTTTCTTGTAATGAGGGGCCCAAAACTGAACATAGTACTCGAGGTGGGGCCTCACCAGTGTCAAGTACAGGGGCACAATCACTTCCCTAGTCCTGCTGGCCACACTGTTCCTGATACAGGCCAGGATACTATTGGCCTTCTTGGCCTCCTGGGCATGCTGCTGGCTCATATTCAGCCGGCTGTCCACCAACACCCCCATGTCCTTTTCCACCAGGCATCTTTCCAGCCACTCTTCCTCAAGCCTGTAGAGCTGCATGGGGTTGCTGTGACCCAAGTGCAGGACCTGACACTTGGCTTTGTTGAACCTCATACCATTGGCCTCAGCCTATCGATCCAACCTGTCCAGATCCCTCTGTAGAGCCATCCTACCATCAACTTCCTACACGAAGTAAAAATGACATGATCTTTTTTTTTTATGCCTGGGAAAATATCTAAACCATTTTTTCCGCAGGTATAGATTATAATTACTATATAATTTCCATTATAAAACTGTATTTACAAAGGTAACTTTAGAAATAAAGTGTTCTATATAGCGGGATATATATAGTTTCCAACCTGGAGTAAAATCAATTAGTTGTTGAAAGAATACTGATTTTTTGTTCAAATGTCTGCTTCAGTGGCCCAGTCGACACCACTCTTACCTAATAATATCTCATAGAAAGGAGACAACTTACTTTAAAATATACATGGCTCTGAGGCGCATATTGTTGAAAAGCTTGAAAGAAATCCTGATAAACTCACTGGAGACTATCACTGCAGAGGTCGTCATTCTTGTGGTTGTTTCAGGTGTGAGACTTTGCCAGTTCATAGGCAAAGAACTATTTTGTTCCATGCAGTGTCTGTGGATGCTCTAAGAATCCTTCTGCTATTTGATTTTGGTCATAGCTGTACATTACCACTGTTGCAGCTATTAACTTCTGTATTGACTTTGGTGGAGACATTCACGGCACAGGATTTGCATATGTTGCAACATTTATGGCAACAAAACTGGAGAGCTGCAAATTGCCAAGAGCAGAAAAGTTTCCAAAGAAATAGTAGAGTTATGAAAAAGTGAAAAATAAACCACAGGAAAAAAAACAGGATAAACCAGGGAAATATGTGAAGATATGTGACTGAAAGGTGTGTAAGAGTTAGAAGACTGTCCACTAAACCTGTGAAATGAGGCACAAAGGGTTGTCCCTAACAAGCATTTTGATGTCCTTGGGCAGGGAGGAGTCTCTTTGGTGGGATGTAGAGAGTTAGATGGCTCCATTAACCTGCTATTTTTCTCTTGTGCTAAAAGAGACAAGAAAGGGCACAACACTTATATCTGGCAGCATCATAGAGCGAGTCAATTAGAACTTCTAATTCAGATGGCCCATGTCATTTAGGCAGAGAGTTTGGAGCTGAAGGATCATTTACTGCTATACATCTGCGTAGGTAAGTGATTAAGCCCATGAGCTTCAAAAGCAAATTTTAAAAGGATCTTCAAAAAAGGCTCCCAAAGCGACAGCTGTTCCCCACCTCTGAAAAGACAGAGCTTTAGTGTGACAAACATTGGTGAACCAGATGTCATGCTAAGGCCTTAAATGTAGACCAAGCAACTAGTGGTGATTTCTTCCCATATGCATTGTTGGTAAGAATTGACAGTGGAAACCTGCAGTGTCCTGTGCCATTTAAAAGAGGTTGAAAATTTGGGTAAAAAGCAAATAAAATCATAACTGGAAGATATTGAAAGATATCTTTCAGTGATAAGAGTGAGTTCTGAATTTATCAGTCTTAAAGAAACAGTAATTACCTATTTCTTGAAGTTTTAGTAATGGGCAGAGCATTCCAAAGTGCTCCTTAATCCTAAGTAGAAGTAGAAACTTCAGTGTACAGAGAGCCACTGGATATCCATTTAACCCAGGCAACTGAAGGAAATTAGGCACTCATTTAGCTTTAAGAGTAAGCGTCAAGTCATGGACTCTTCATCCCATCCTGTCTTAATTTCTAGTTTAGGTATCCTTGTAGATACTAGGATTTAATCAAATGCAAGTTACCAGCTCAATGCAGAGAAATAGCAGTAAATTGTAATGGTTTCTAATAAATAAATATCGGAAGTGATCCTCATGACTTTTATACTCTTTGAAGTCTATTATTTCCTAATAAATAAGAAGCAACCTAACAGTTAGAGATGAGATCCTGTTCTTAGAATCTCAGATTCATATCACATGTGGACATGTGAAATTCAGGTTTCTAAGGCTTGGTTCTGTTGTGTTCTATTTCCTCCCATAGAGGAATAAGCTTTTCTAATATTAGGTTAATTCCTAACAATTTAGGCTGGATCTGGAATTAAATCTTTTGTATTCTGGTCTCCCAAATGCACATGCAGGGAACCAGGTGGGATATGCAGTGGTTCCCACACGGGGATTATATCTGGTTTCCTTTTCCTGGGGCAATGAATCTGAGCTGATATATGCATTTTACAACCGTATCAAGTGTCTGTGCAGCCCATATGCACTTTTAAGTGTGGGAACCAGGATGACCAGCTAGATGCTTGTGCCTAGGGACATGGTTTAGTGGTGGTTTTGGAAGTGTTAGGTTGATGGTTGGACTCAATGATCTCAAAGGTCCCTCCCAACCTAGACAATTCTATGATTCTACGATTCTATGCAAAGCTGTCACATCAGTATCGAAGGGTCTCCAAACTGGTTTAGGATGAGTATATGTCTGCCTTGATGCCTTTTGACTGCATTGAGAGTGTAGGCTCTATAACACCTAACTTTTAAACATCTACAGCTATAAGAGTTGAATCTCAATTACATGTTTTTTCTTCTGCCAGGAGGAAAGTAGCAAGTGATTTTTCCCAGTCAACAGCAGCACACTGTGCATTCCATTGTAGTTCAACTAAATTGACCTAGAATTTGGGGAATGAGGGAGTTAAGGCTCTATGTGTTACCTTCCCATTGGATACAGAATAGAATAGAAGCAAGAGAGCTCCTTTCCCATGTGGTCTTGGTAGGTTGTATGAGAAATAAAGTAACATTTAAACAATATTCAAGACAGCTGGTCAAACAAAAATGCAATTCTTAAAGAAATAGCGTACATTGTTTGTTTTGCTCATAATTTCCTGTGAATGTATTTTATTTTATTTTATTTACAAAAAAATGTTTTAAGGAATGTTTCTTCATTTCAGTCAAGCCTTTTCCACACAGACTTAGGAAAACCAGTAGCATATAGTACAAATGTATAGTGTTGAATGACCAGTGAGTTCTTCTCTTTGAAGACATAAAAGATACTTGGACATTATACAACTTTTTTCCATTGCCTTCTAGAAAAGATACTAAACTGGCTAAGAAGTTAAGATGTCAAGGAAATAGTTCATCTTAAAAGAAACAGAAGGCAAGGGCTGTAAGAAGAAACAATTCATGTTTGGAATCTCCTAAACATTCAGTAAGTGATTTGTATATTCCTCATTGTTTATGTATCTTCTGTGCAGCTGGATGAAATATTTAGCTTGCTTAGGCTAAACTATCCATCATATTCTAAAAGCCACAGTATCACAGAGTTCAAAAGCACAGGAAAACAATTTGAAGATGGTCATTATCTGTTAAAGTGAACCAAAGTAAACACAGGAGCTAAGCATTGCTGGATTTTTTAAAAACTGCAAAAGATTTAAGGGTTGTGTAGATTGCTTTCTTGTTATTTGGTGCTAAAAAACAAACACAAGATGAAATTTTATCACTTCAGGTAAAAGACTACTTATAATCTGTGATGGATCGAAATGCTAAAACATGTTTAATTCACATAGCTTTCAAAAATCATGTTTTCCAATATTTAACTTGTGTTACTCAGTCTTAGATGCTGTGCTGTTCAATTATTTCTTTTTTCTTGTAAGGAGAGAGACAACAGGAAAAAGGAGGTACTGTAAGAAGACATCAGGAAATTGAAAACTAATAAGGGGAATCTTAAAAGCCAACCCATTTAGTTTGATGGTAGTACAAAACAAATCTGAAAAAACTTTATAGTCTAAATATTTGCCATGTTAGAGAACTGAAAAACTTTTATAAAGCCCCAGTCTTGAAACTATATGTATGAAAAATTATCATTTTTAAAAGTGTTATAAGCAGTTCATATACAAAGAAATTATCAGGTAAGGAAAAAAACAGATATTAAGGAGAACTGGACTTTAGGAAAGCGTTTAACGCCATTTCCCATGGTATTCTGGAGAAACTGAAAAGACATGTAGATGTGGTGCTTAGGGAGATGGTTTAGTGGTGGATTTGGCAGTGTTAAGTTAATGGTTGGACTTGATGATCTTACAGGTCTTTTCCAACTTACACGATTCTATGATTCTATGAAAGAGAGGGTTTTTTTCTCCTATGAAAGGTTTACTTCTGTTAGACCACAGTCCAACTCAGAACATTGTTCTAGTCAGTGTCAAACAGAAACCAGCAGTGGGCATATGTCCCCAGAAAGTAGTCAGCAGTGACTATTACAATGGGTCTAATTACCTGTGCACCCACCCCCACGTCTTCTATAGGTAGTTGCTGCTGCCTCGTTTTCATTCTAACGCTTTTCATCCAGATTAGATCCAGAGGTCTTCTATGAATCTCTCAGCTTTTGTTTCAGTGCTTTATTAAACAACTTCTTAATCTCATTTTTGATTGAAAAAAATACTAGGTGTTAAATGTTTCAGGTATACTGAATACAAATGAAAATATTTTTTCCCCTTTTTTAAAATATATTTTGTCAAATACCTCTCTGTAGACAAAACTTACTTCAATAATTCATAATTCATATCTCGCAACCAATTCATCTTATGGCCTTTGATTTCAAAGTTATTCAGGAATAAGCTTTCTGCAGTCAGCTAATTAAAGTAAAATAAAACTAAAGTTATTGAGATCGTATCAGTGTCCAGTAATTCTTTATTCTCATTAAAGCATAGTAACACCATATGACTACATTTTCATCTTTATTCCTGCCACATATTTCATGTTCAGATGGACACTCCTTAAGAAGTATTTAGTTAGTAAGAAGGAAATTCTTTAATTATTAAAGCATATCAGTATATTGTTTACTTTTTTAAACCTAACCTGAAGTATATTGACTGAAATGAGTAGCAAGAAAACATTTTATGATTGAAGAAAGAACGAATTAATTATTTTAGCCCTGAATGCAAAATCTGATGGTGCTATTATAGAATAAGAATATTAGGCCCCAGTACATAATACACAGCTGAATTCTGCTGCATGAAATACCACTAACTTCAACAAGACTGAATGGAACCCAGGAGAGAGGAAAGAATAAATGAAAGCAGGTATCGAGCACCTGCAGTACAAAAGCAAGTGACCACCAGAGGTTGGCTCTGATCAAATCGGGGGGGATGAATTTGTATTAAGTAGTTCAATTTTTTTCTTTTGTCTCACTTCATGTAGTTTCAGAGTTTATTACTTCATTATGAATATGACTTTGTATGAGCAACTAAGCTCATCAGAAGTTGGTATTTAAATTCATTATTCACTGATGTTAAAAGAGACATGCCTTTGGAGAAGTGGTCACAGTGCAGTTTCTCTGAAATCAAGAAAGCTGTAGGAATTCAGGAAAACTAAGTAGCTCCTCAAAATACTATGGCAATTATGTTATAGTAAGTTCACTTAGCAAAGTATGGACAGTCTTAAGAATGCAAAACTGTATGCAGCTCTCCTGCCCCGCACCTTCTCAATTGTAGTGTACAATATGATTAGTCGTTGACAATCTTTTACCATTAAATGTATCAGTAGCACCTGTCATATGTGTTCCCTCATTCCATTTCTTTTCCTGGAACTGGATGGGTCCATCTTTCACTAGTCTGTTGATGTGTCTTCTTAAGCTTCTTAAATGCAAAAATATGATTTCAGCATTCCTTTCTGCCCATGTCAGTGCCATGATCCCCTGTTACATTTGGCCATATTATTATCTTCTTTTCCTATTAAACCTTAAATCTTGACATAATCCTTAGTTTTATAGCAACAAACATATTTTGAGCCACTTTTCTTTCTGCCAAAAGCCTTAGGTTCAAGATCAGCCCATTTGATTAGACTGGATTCAGTCTAACCACTTGATCAGTCCCTTTTGTCTTCCATTTGATTTCCTATAACTATTTTTTCTCATTTCTTTCAATATTCACTTTTGTCCTTTCTTGGTCTTCCAAAGTTGTTATCTTTTGTGTGATGTCATTTCACTGCATACAACACTCACATTTTTTGTATTTTCAAGGCCATAAATACCTTGTTCTGTCTTAGTATCTGAACATGATCTATTTTATTTTTCCCTAGTCTTGATTTTTACTCTTTTCCTTTCCAAAAATTTGAAGCCTCCTTACAGTTTTCCAAGCAACAATATATGCCTTTCCTTACAACATTAAGTTCCCCAAAACCTCAACATTGCTATGAACGAAACAAATACCAAAGGGAAGAAAAATAGAGTCTAAGCAGCAGAATAATAATGTTCTATGCTATGCAATTTTACTGAGGACACACACTATTTAAAATATGTTCCTTTCTTTTTACCTAATTATATATACATTATTCATTTTCCTTACATGTTTAAAACAAAACCACACTTTCTTCAGATCAAAAGACAGAAATAATAGTTTCCTAAAATATTTAGAAAGAACACTATCCAAAAAGCCATAAAAATTATTATTCACAATCTGTGATTCCACAGACTCACTGTAATGCATGAGTTTTAAGTAGATGTCACAAAAAACATTCAGAAATACAAAATTAGGCTATTTAATGTGTCTGCAGATATGTCAGGAAGTAGATTTGGATGCTAATATAGAGATCTAAATTATTACTTAATAATCTCATTTTTTAAATTCTGTATGTATTTGTATGTGAAAGAACAAATAAATTGATGGGAACTAGAAAGGAAAAAAAACCTAGTACTAACAACTCCAAAAGAAATGGGACTGAATGAAGGAAGATGGATTAAACATCCAGGGTTTTTACTCCATCAATATTATTAAAATATTAAAATTAAATAAATATTATTATTATTAAAAGAGTGGGATTTTTCACTGAGGAAGTCCCAAAAGGACTCGGGTTAGGACTTAATTTTTTGGGGGAGGGTGGCTTTAAGAGGGACTCAAAACAAAAGCAAAGAGCACAGTTTTCCAGTATGTTCCTTCTTGAGGGACAAACGTGCATCTGACTGAGCAAGGAAAATTACTGGCAGTTTTTTGACTGAACCAAGGTTTATCTTTTCATAACGTTCTTACATAATGAGAAAATAATATGGCTGTGCTTCATGCTTCTTCTACATCTCAGGGGCAAAACCGGCATCATACTGTACCCATGTAGACAATGAACCTTGTAAAGTTCTTCTCATAAACAGAGTGCTGGAAGCATTCACCATGGAGTCCATAGGGAGGGTGGGTATATCTCATAAACTGGAATATTTTCTCACAATATCAACGAATTGACAGAAACTTGAAAAATATTAGCAACCCCCAAATACTCACCTGTAAAGATATATTCCTATTGGACATAATGTCAGAGGTTTTTGTATTACTTTTAAAAGTGGACAGTATGGATTACTTCAAAACTTTGTGCAAACGGAACATAATAAAATTACATATTTCTGTGATGAAGGGTCCATGTCACATATTAAAAAAAAAAACATAACCTATTCCTTAATGTAAAAAGAGATACATTTCAGCAGGAAATGTCTTTTTTCCTAACATACCATCTCACTTTCCCATCATTCAGAGAACATGTAAGTATATTTTTCCACTACTGGTAGAGAGTAGTGGTAGTGGAAGGTAGAAAATCAGATTTCCCACTGACAGTTTAGAAAACTACTGATATGTAAGACTATATAAATAATTTGCATACATATATTTATAGGCTTCTATTTATTTTTGATCAGTGTTAAAATTACTAATGTCTGTTACAATTAATATAGATTGTAATAAAAAACTTCATCTCCAGCAAGTCAATGACAGACTGCAGTGTCTTACATTTTAAGTCCTGTGAATTTAAGGCTTCTGCTCCAAGATTTAAGTTATTTTGCTAACAAGCAGAAGAAAGATACACAGTTATCAAAAAGAAATATTACTACATAAATGCCAATTTCACTGCTTTGTGTGCATTAGATGTAGGGAAGGGCATAGCTAAAAACAGTAACAGTAATAATTTCATGAGGTGACTGATCCTACTTCTCTCACATTTGAAAGGAAAAGAGTTACCATTTGTTTTTAAACTATATCTGAAATAGACAGAAACACATTTCTGACCCCATGAATGTTCTTTAGGTTCTACTTCTCTCCCCCTGAAATTTCTTCATGACAAAACATGTAAACAGGTAAAAGGGGATTAGAGGTAAATGCTGTATACCTGCCATTACAAAGAAACATTTCAGTTGATTGAATTTCTAATTCTGGTGAATAGCATAATTCACCAAACTTCAGTCACATTGTGTAGTGCACTAAATGTTTGTTTATATGAAGTGAAACAGCTCAAAATGGAGTGTATTTGAGAACCATTCCAAAAGAGTTTAATGAATTTCAGTCAAAACTGACACATTTCCAATAAAATAGTTTTTGTTTTTTTTCTTTTGCCTAAACTGTCACTTTGCAGGAAGAGATTGGTAGGGAGGGCTGTTTTGGTTTGGTTTGGTTTTGCTGACATCATCGTGAATAAAACAGTTTAAGAAGTTACCAACCAGTTCTTGTTTTCTTCCTTTCCTTGTCAATTTTAGACTTTTGGACACACATATGTTTTTTGTTGTCATATTTCCAAAGCAGAAAAAAATGTTATGGAGTAATACAACATTTGTTATGATCCTACCAGTAATGGAAGTTATATAAAAGCATTGTGCTTTAGAGGTTTGAAGGATAAATGAGTACTTTACTAAGTACATTTATTCATTACAGTTCCTGCTATTTGTATGATATCCCTGGCCAATTTACATCTCCTTGTAACTTCTCAGTTATTAAGCCATCCCTGGAGCCCAAAGCTCTGATCATAACAATTTTAATACAGTCAGTCCTTTTTGCTCCTATAATTTTGCTCAGAAATTGAAATACAAATGCACAACCACATCTGAAAGTTTCTGGAACAGCAATAAAGTTGCAAATACAAACGAGCTCAAAAAAAGAAAAAATATACTACTTAATATTGTAGGATTGCTACCTTTATAATCTTAGTCATTTATCTTTGGAAGAGAGCAAAAATTAGGAGAATGTATATAGTCAAATGAAACCAGTCAAAGTGTCTTTACTGGTATGTGAGGTTCTGGACAAGGAATAGCTAGGAACTGACATGGTATGCTGAAAAGATGATCCAATATGTGTGTTTCTATCCTAGTTGAGAAGGTTGTAAAGCAGAAGCAGGTAAAAAATAAAATTATTCATCTCATTTTCACAGTATTGTGGGAAATCTGTGTGAAGAAATGCCTATGGTGAGATCAAAAGGGAAAGTCAAATGTCATAGCTCATGTGTCAGAGAGATGTTTCCTTTGATAAAATGCTGTCTACAACAGAGAAAATGTGTTAATAAGGTATAGCTGGAAAAGAAGGTGGGGAGCTACAGAAATTAATACTCAAAGAAGAAAAAAAATCAGGTACACATATTAAGCAATTTAATTTCTCTGGCTATTTTTGGACCAATGCTATTGACTCTGCTGAAAAATCCTTAAGAACTAATGATTGAGTGCTTGGCATTTCCAAAAACATTTTTTGAAATACATCACTACAGAGCTGTATAGATAGAACTGCATTGGTGTTTTACCTACTAAAAGGTCAGCACTTCTTTTTCAAGTTTCTAATCTATTTTATGTCATTTTCAATAGGTGGTGTGAACTGATTGCTCAGATATCCCGTTCCTCAGTAGTTTTACTAGTGTAGAATGCTTCTGTCAGCTCAGAAGTTCAAAGTAGCTGGGAATCTCGTCCACTCTAGTAACCCTGAAGGGAAAAGTTGATTTAATTTGAGAACTGTGGCCAAAGACAAAAAAAATATGCAATTCATTACAAAATTCAAGTTGAAACACAAGCAATTATCAGACAAACCACTCTTGAATAAAAACTCTATACCACAGTGCAGTAAGAACAAGCTTAGAAATTTTCAATTCATGTTTCAATTTGTTTATTCTGAGTAATGGAGAGATGGCACAATGGAAACTAAGGAGATGCTAACACAAGCAGTTTACAAATGCAGCAGAAAAAGCTGCTCTACCTCTCTAATTGAATTGTATACAACAATTTCTGTTTATGTATTCATTCATTCATTATCACAGATTAAAAGATTATACAAGTTATTTAAATAACTGTTGACTCAAATGAAACAACTGCAGTAAAGGTCTACCAAAAGGATTTACTTGCATGAAATATTAATAGGAATATATTTTCTTGAATTTATATGTTCCTTTTGCAGACGGTAGCAGAGGGATGTAGAAACGTAGAGAGACGTAGATTTTTAGTAGTGTACATGCAGGTTGATCGCATAAAAGCAGAGTTTCCTTTCAAAGATATAACCCATATTTACAATAGTTCTGTATTAAAAATGGGTGTCTGGAAAAATACAGGGTCAGAATTACATGACAGAGAAATAGAAGAGGAAGAAATAAAGATGGGACTAAGGTACAAATCTTTAGGATTTGGGAGTTCATGGTCTTGACTATGAAAGGAATAGAAACAGTTCAGTTCTACCAATTACATTCATGGGTAAAGCTAAATTCTTATTCATGTCCACTTTTGAATAACAACAAATATCATTGCAAGCATATGACCTTACTCTGTCACCCTGTAGTAATATATCTACGGAAAATCTAAGAAATATGCAGATATAAAAACAGAAGAATCCATTCTTTTCTTCAGACACGTTTGCCTGCTCTCCAGTAACTGCCTTCAATGGCTTAATAAATTATATATAAATTAAACTATTTTCTTCATTCATTAACAATCGTTTCTGTCCTACTAAAATAAGTCTTTCTGTAGCACATGTGATTGTATTGCTTTAGCAGAGGGTAGAAATTAGCCTAATACTATTTTAAGAATATTTTTCTAAAATATGCTTTGAATGTACAATTACCTCCTCTCTCTTCTTATTTAGGAAATGACCTACTGATACTCTTCTGCTTTGTGAAGACACTGTGATCCTTGATCTTCAGGAAAACCTATTATACAGGTCTGGAACTGAAGTTCTTTCATTGTCCCTTGTCCCTTTTATTGCTATTGTCCTTGAGGATTTTCTAAGCACCTCTAATATCTTGTATAGATTGGACATTTCTATATGCTTACTGATTTTGTGTTGTAAGCACAATATCCAGGTGTATACACATATTCTATAATAAGCTTGGATAATATTTACATAAATATTTAAATCTATTCCAGGAAAACAAATCTGGAAACAATTAAATATGGTCATTATACTACAAATAATTTCTCCTACAAAGACAAACAATAAAATGAGATCTAACATAGAAGGTGGATTGGAGTAGGACTAAATGTGGATTACCAATCTCTACTGCTTTGGATGAGATCATCAAGAAGGACTCAAATGTTGCACAAAAGATGCAGATACTGACTTAAGTGTGCAAAGAGTTATTTGTGGGTCCATGTCTGATGGCATATGTCAACTCTAAAGGTAAAGAAAAAAGAAAGAAAAAAAAAAAAGGAAGAAAAATAAAGAAGGAAGTGGAAAATTCTCTCCACTGATGAGCTGGGAAAAGAAGAAATAGGAGTATTTTCACAGTGTGCACTTCTGGACATCCACTCCGGTGTAGCAGGTGGTTCCCTGAATACTTCTTTACAATAACCATGATATTTCATCAGGACTTGCTCAGTTGCCTATGGGTTACTCATGCTCATTAAATGAGTATTGCTGACTGGAGCACACTTTGATCAGGTGCAGATGGTGCACATGATAGTTGGTTATCAAGTTTTGCAAATGTATATTATTAGGTAATGCTTACTGGTTATTTAAATAACTATTGTTAACAAATGTCTACTAAATTCTGCTTTTCCCTAGCATAGTTATAAGCTAAGATCTACAAAGCAAAAGATGAAAAGTGGGGAGGAGTTGGGGAAGAAAGGACAATTCTCATATCAGTGGCAACTGTTCTCCACAAGAAACTCCACATAACAGGCATGACAATGATCCACACAGACTCAAAGTTTGCCAGTGAGAGGCCACAAAGGTAAGAGTGGTTTGGATTACATATCTGAGATAACCTGTGGAGGGAAAGCAAACAGGAAAAGCATGTGCATGCTATTCTAATGTTAGTAAACCAGTATCTGGTATTGGGAGTAAATGGGAAGCAAAAGCCAGGCATGCTAGGGAAGTAGTCTGTGTACATGTTGCAAACTTGGTTTCACAATAAAGCATAAAACTTTTCCTTTCTGCTTCATGGGTCATCAATGGGAAAAACCCTGTTTGAGGACTTTCCTGCCCGTTTTTTCTTTACGTCTACTTGTTCTTTCTTTCTCTCTCTTAATTTCTGTTACATTCTGTATTATTTTAAACTATTTCTTCACCCTCCTTTCCCCTTCTTCGACTACTTTGGAGTTCCAGCTCTTCCCCCTTTTCTCCTTTCTCATTTCCTTTGAATTCCTCTCTTTTCCTCAGACTTGATGTATGTCTCCACATTTTGATCCTCACATCTTTGTCCTGTGCTTTGAGTTTTTCCTCTGAAATGCCAAAGATTCATTTTCTCTTTGCCTTTACAAAATCCTGCCTTCTTCTGTTCCCACCTCCCTGTATGCTCTTTGGCCCCTCAACCATTTTTATCTTCATTCCTCTTGAGCAACCTTGCCCTCAGCCATCCCAGCCTTCTTTCCTTCTAGCCATTCCCTTCTTAAACATACCCCAGTATCTAGGGATGAGGTGACTCAGTTTTTGAAGTAAATTGCAGATGTTCATGTTAGACCACTAAAAGTCAAGTAAGTTTAGACTTTGAAGAGGTGAAAAAGCAGGTACCATAGAAGGGTTGTGAATGTTTCCAGAAGGGTAAAATTTTACTTTTACTTTTTCAGTCTCCTTTATAGACAGTACAGGAATACAGTAAGAATCTTCAGCTCAATATTATTTTAAATAGGAAGGGGTAATATAAATAATACATTTGTTTGCTTGCTTAATAAATCAGATTTTGAAGGTTGAAATTTTTTCAGAATCCAGTGTGTCCCAATGGCCAACTCCCTGAGCCTTTGATTACATTATTAGGTGAAGACGGAGAAAAAAAGCTGGAGGAACATATGAAAGGTGTATTAAGGATGGTCTCTCAAGCAGTCATCTTAGCTGGCCTAGAGGTATCACTCTGCAGTATGGGTTACAAAAAAGCAGAGTTGCCAGGATGAAAGCTGAAAATGCAGTTATGCAGGGACACCTCACTCTACCTACAGCGGTTCATTAGTGCCCCTGGTATTTAGGTAAGTGCTAGGAAATGGCTGTATTACCCACACAGCCTTTTATGCTCTTCCCTTCTCCACAGAACTAGAAGTAGCACACAGGAGATGTGCTGCTGCACAGTGTTGCAGATTTTCTCTAACACTGTACTTCTCAGAAAAAGACAGATATAGGACAGCAGCTTTTTTTTTTTTTTTAATTTCCCTTTCAGCAACCCTAGTAACCTACCATCCCACTGCAATTTCACCAGGAATCCATCTCTCTGTAGAATTATGTGTGCAGCCTCCATTAAGTTCACTCAGCATTATGCACCTAATACAGAAGGCACATTTTTTTCCTGTAGGTTTGTAAAAACAAGTATCAGGCTGATTCCCATTCGGATGCAAATATGAAATCAATCAAAATGGACTGAAAAGCCTGTAGGCTGCCATTGTCCAACTGAGAAGGAGGTGAAAAGCAGCCCCTTGTTGCCAGCTGTACAGCAAGGGAAACGGTTAAAATATGGTGAGGCAGACAGTGCCGTGGTACTTCTCATTATGAAAGGTCACCACTTCGCTAGTTCATCACCATTTTTTGGGGAGAGGGGCAGAAGGCGATGTCAGGGAAAGAAAAGTATTATACAGGAGACAAGAAATACTGCAAAGCATTAGGGAGACAAAGAAAGCACTTAGTGACTTCAGAGGAGTTGCATGGATATAACCTGGGGCAGAGTTTGGCTCTGACTGCTTCTGTCTGCATAACACTTCACAACGTCCAGTACACTAAGTGGCGGCCTCACTTACATGGTTGTAAATCCAGAGTATCTCTACCAAAGACAACTGTCCTGAAACCAATGGAGGTAACCCAGATTGATGCTGGTGTAAATGTAATCATGCTCTGACCTTAAGCACTTGCTCTGTCTCAGGTAATATTTTTTTTTACAGCCTTCTTGATAGTTAATCTTTCTTCACAAAATCCAGGTTTGCTGATTTGGTGGACTCACAGCAGTACGCTCTGACTTTATTTTGTTTCTTTTGGACTCCCTCCATTTTAAAGGAAAAAGACAGTCAAAACCGCTTTAACCATTTGTGTAGAGCCAAGGTGTCATGCCAAAAAGAGGGCGCATTTATTTTCTCCTCTTCTTGTGCATTTCATCAGGGAATTGTTCATCTTTTGCTGATACTTTTCACACATTTAAAACCTTGTTGACATGCAGTTGTCTTTAAAAGGCTGACACATTTCTCACACTTCTGTCTCAAAATGACCCCCAGATAACCTTCTTGGAATCCATCTCATTCCAATGGATACTCTCTCTGATGATCACAATTACATTGATTGTTGGTCAAGCAAGATAACTAAGAAAACAGACGCAGCACTGCAAGAATGTACTGCTGTTGTCAATAGCACTCAGAGAGCTGAGCAGGCAAAAAGCAAAATAAAAAGTAACCTTTTACTCCTTAAATGTAACTTTTGAAACTAAGTCTCAGATCACTTAAATTCTGTCACTCTCGACAAAAATTATGGACCTATTTGCCAAAGATGGTGGCAAGTTAGACAGAGCAAGAGCATCTCTTGTTTTGGCAAGATTAGTAACAGGTAGATGCATCAAGTCACTCCAGAAAACGAGTCAGTGGCAAGGATATCTCCACACCTGCTACTTCCATTACTAATGCTCTCAAAATGGTTTCACCAGCTTTCAGTGCTGCCGCAGCTGCTGCTTCATGTGCTGAATGCTTTACCTCTTTGGCAGCAAGGAGCCAGATGATGCTATTTATGTAATTCATATTGCTTGTGACATACTCAATAAATGACAGGCCTTCTTTCCTCCCCATTACTTTTGTTGCTCTGAAGGACTACTCCAAATATGAAGGACCTGTTTTGTGTTTATTGCTATTAATCTGAATTGCAGTTGCTTCCAGACAGGTCAGTCAGAATCCTGTTGTACTGTGTCCCACATAAACAGTTTGATCCCTTTCAGAGATTAAACATGATCCTTGGGTTTTGAGTCTTTTTTTAATGTAACCCTCATTCTTATGTACAGATTCTTTCAACTTTGTCTATGTGCCACTCATCACCTTCACCACTGCTTAGCTGCATTCACTGAATTGCCTTTAGTGAAAAAGATGCTAGATTACATACCCTTTGGAAGAGCACACATGCTTTTCCTCTCTGGTTATAAAGCATCATGCATGTGTGGCCTTTGAGGCTGTATCAATTACCATTGCAAAACACAATTCTATGCTGCCATATAATTAGCTGATGAGTACAGGTCATTACCCTACCATTGACACCATAGCTCCTCTCCACTCCTCTGCTTTGCAAACACGCAGGTGGAAAATGAAACAAAGGTTTTTTTGGTGTGGTCCTTATCCCGCGGGTGCAAATATTTTTGCTTTGCTATGATTATACATTTTTCTGCACCTTATAAGTATATATTTTCTTCATAAACATGGTGTTTCTAATCTGGAGTCCAGTCTGTTAAATCCAGTGAATTTAATCCTGAATCACCAGGAGAGCACATTGAGTGGTCCATCCTAGGTCTCCTTTTACTAGTACCCTGAATTACTTATCATTTAAGAACAAATTCACTCTTCTCTCTGGATACAAAATTCATCTACTGACAACTAGAATCACCTTATGACCATAGGGAAGGCAGGTAGTTTCAAGGTCAGACACAGTTCTTCCCAAAGACTAGCTAGGATCCATAAGTATCTGGGAAATATTTTCATTTCTGAATTCACAAACCTGCAGCAAACTATTTCAGGGGATGATGCACAGACAAAGTATGTATAAACTGAAGAGGTTTGAGGAAAGAGACAATTCCAAAGAGCTATTTCCCTATTTTCTTAGTGTGGAAAGAAAACACACTGGATATTATCTGTCTGAGGCATGTAAAAAAATTAAGCTAAAATTCAAAGGTCATTGACATAAAAAGTTTACAACCCAAAATCATAGCATATTTGTCAACTATCAACTAGATACTTTATATCAAAAAAGTTGGATGATAAGACTGGCAGCATGACCTATCCATGAAGTCAAATTCTTGTTTATGATTTGATCTGACTAGAAACATTGGCCTACAACACACAGACTCTGCCACAGAAAATAAAAGCTGAAGTACTGAGATACACAGCACCATTGGAAATCTCACTAATCTTAGAATAAACAAGAATGTAAAATGGTATGCTATGTATTTTGTTAAAAATCACATTTGTATTACATCTGCTTGACCCTTGCAACATAAATCTTATCTATGCAAATGAAAATGCTTTCCCTTGTGTTCATTATATCAATGTGCAGTACTCTTTCTTGGTACTTTTTATGTATTAAATATTAAAACTCACATACTGAGGGCTGGAAAATTAAACCAGATAAGATTTTTAATGTTTTTATGTTTCTCCCATCCACACCATTACGGCAATGCATTAAATGTCCTTGAGTTATCTTACTTTTTTAAACAGTTAAGCTGTATTTTGTACAGTCTTAACAAACTTCTGATTAGTACAGTCACTGGCAGCAGGTACTTTCTTAGACTCTTTTTTTCAACAAAATTCACATCAAAACTACTTCACTAGGTAGCAGCTGACATAAACTGCAGACATCCTACTTTTATCGTAATTACATTCCTGCAAAAACAAGTTTGTTGAAAAATATATAAATTTTTAATTTCTTTTCTCCGTGGTCTATACAGCCTATTTCCTTACTATTCAGATTGCCTAACACACTGCCTCAGTATCTGGTCCAAATCTGTGTACACCTTCAAAGTAGAATTTAATCTTGCTGTAATTTGAATTTGATAAACAGGCAATATAAATAATTTTTTGATAAATCAGATTACTCAATACAACTTCAGCAGTTCAGTTGAACTAAGAGTCTTATTTTACTAGTACATATAAAATATTTTTCAAGTTTTCCATGGTTTTATTTCTCACTGAGTAGAAGTGAGAAATGAGGCTTGCTAAACAGGACTATGAAATTACAATTTATTAAACAAGACTTAATAAGTCTAGACACTATACAAGATAATTATAGGTAAATAGGAAATCTCAATTTGAAAGTGTATTCATTCCCTGTCTAAGCAGTTAGACAGCTAAGACTAAGCTTGCTCAGCACAATGCAGGTTGAGGTTATGGGTGGTAGGTGGCCTGCAGTACAGATTCCACCTTCTACCACAGCTAAATTGCTAAATTTGGGACTGACTTTTTCCCCATATTCCCATTAATCTATCCTTTGAAAATAATCTAATTAATCAATTCCTCATATTACAGGGTTTATACCCTGTATATGCAGAGTATATTGAGAAGCCTTAAGAAGAGAAGGCTAAAGATCTTGTTACATTCTTTATTTACATATGGGACACTAGAGAGAAGACAGAACCAGACTTTTCTAGAGGAGCGCAGTGACAGGAAAAGAGGTAACAGACACAAGTTGCAACAGGAAAGTTACAGTTATGTACAAGGACAAATTTTTAATGCTAAAAGTTCTTAAATAATGGAACAGGTACCCAGAAGGTGGTGGGTCTCCATCCTTGAAGGTCCCTGGACCTGGTTTGAGTGGAGGAGTTGGACTGGAAAACCGCCAGGGTTCCTTCCAACATACTAGATTCCCTGATTTTACTGAACAAGACAAATATCTTCCAGTCATTAATCTTAGTATATGTATGAATAAATACTGTTTTTTAATTGGACCTGAGACATAAACACTGAATCTGTATTCCTACTTGCTGTTAGACATTGTTTTGGCAAGATCTCCATAGTCTTACATCCCTCACATATATACCAAAGCCTGTTCACATAAGGTTAACCAGGTCTTTTACCTTTCTCCTGAATCTTAGCTCTGGGTCAAAATTGAATACAATTTGTAAGTGAGCTGGTACACTGCTCACTTTATGACACACATTAGGGATCTAGAAGAGCAAATTCTTCAGTTCAATCTTTTTTTCTTTTTTTTTAATGATAAAATGTATTTTTTCCTGACTTAAAATTAGTGGGTAAAATTAGTGAATTAGTGGATAAAAGAAATGTTTTAATCCCACAATTATTCATTATGAGAGAACCTTCACCTTACCACAATATCACCAATCTTAACATGTGCCAAAAAAACCCCACAAGAATGAATGAAAATTCTCAGCAAATTTAACCTGGCAGCCCAGAGCGTGACATTCACTACGTAGCAGAGACATATTCTACATCTGAAATGGTTATCCAATGAATTGCACAGAATCCCTACAGTGATAGGAATTTCTCCTTTTCTTTGGATGTCTCTTGTATTACACATGGGCTGGATTCCAAGTGCTCCTATTATTGGAAATAATGAAAATTCCTCTATATAGACTTGAATAGAAATGAAGTTTGTAACTATCTTTGCCTTTAAGATGTTCAAGCACTTCTGGACACAGAAATATACTGCTGAAGAACAACCCGGTATTTTCTGAAAAGACCGAAGAGAGACAGGAGGTAACAGTACAAGTTCAAAACCAGCTGCTTAGTTCAGGATCAACAAACTAAATCACTTAATCTAAAGAAATAACTTATTGACCAAAGTTAGATTTGCTTATTAGTAGAAATGTCAGACGAAACTTGACCAATAACTTGAAAGAGACCTTGTAGGCCAATCCCCATTCCTTGAGGCAAGATTAACAACACACAAACAATTCCAGACATGTCTAAGTTGACCCCATTTCTGAAAATGCCAGTGGATTTCCGGTCTATTCTTGTATAGTTTTAAACTTAACCAATATTACACTCAGAAGTTGTCCAAACCTCTTATGTGATTATTTTACGTTCCACACACAGAAAACATGGAGATGAATGTATTCTCTTCCTTTTACCCAGTTCATATTTCAGGGCTTACTAGGAAAAAATCTTGGAAACAACCATCACATTGGCACCAGAATAAGTGCAGAACAACTTCTACTTATAAAAGATAAAGACTTTCTTTTGTATCACATACTTCCTTACAGCATATCAAACAGTCAAGAACACCAGGCATTCCCTGAAACTCCCAGATATTTCTTTGTTTTTCTTTTTTAGCCATTCTGATTAGAGCCATAAGGCAAGGAAAAGCACAAACACAATTTTTCTTTCAGCTTTGGAAATTTATTCTGTGATTTCCCCAACCGACACCATAGTCTCTTTTTCTTGATTTATTTTTTTTTAACTTCCATTCTTTCATTTTCTTAATGTTCTGGAAATATAATATATCATGTAAAAATCCGTGCAATTACATTTGATCACAGGACCAACATTGTCCCTTGAAATCTCATAGTAACATATCTATATGGATAAGATTTTTAAACATTTGACTATATATATGTATCAGACTATAACTTCTGCTCTGATAGTTACAGTGCTAGCTCAATGGCTGTAATTTTTTTTCTCTGTTCAGCAGTTTATTTAAAATTTGACTTTCCATTACTGTATTCAGACATGATATGTTTAAGAATGTTTTTTTAATTAAAGTTCTTCATAATTGAATCTTGAAGACTAAAAATACATCTTTCTTTACAGTAGAGTATTTTCCCTATCCACAGCTTTCTTGTCAAAGTCTGTTAATGACATATTAACTCAACTGGCCCCTGCCCTACAAATAACTACGCAAGCAACTCCTGTAGCCACAGCAATAGTGTGGAGGCCCTACACTGCTGGGCAGAGTTTCCAGCTCTTATTCCAGAAATCAGCTGCTTATTTAAGTTTTAATGTGCTCTGCATTAGGTGCTGGATTTTGATCAGTGCAGCCAGTTTGCACAATATCAAAGCCCATGTATTCATTTATACACATCTTCCTGATGCTGACATTTCCTCTCCTCCTGTCCCCAAACAGGAAAGGTATCAGCACTTACTTACTTTCTTACAGCTAGATTGTCTGCAGTCTAGGTTGTGTTTATTATGCGTGGTGTATACCTTGCTTGTCCTCAAATGAGAATACGTATTTCAATATGAGTGTCCAGAGGCTTGAAATAGAGCATGAAAACCAAACACCAGTAAGGTGAATTTTTATGATAAAAATGTCTATTTACACCCTTAAGGAAACCTGATATTTTTTACTTCATTGGAATCTGACTTTCCTATTTGCCTATATATATTTGAGATTTTTAATGACTGCTAAAAGTTGCCAGGGAGGATATAAAACTTAAAAGCTGTAAAACAAATTTAGGAAGAAAAGGGATTGTTTTTTAATTGTTAAAACTTAGATAATTCAAATACGAATTTGTGAATCATACAAATGCATAGTCTTGCAGCAGAGGAAGCCATGTGTGGCCATGTGAGGCTATGAAATGCTTGTTTTTTAAGCCAGAAACGTGCAGTGATCCTGAAGCATTTAAAACTTCAATGGGGAAGTCTTTAAAGGTTGAGGATGAGCAATAGAAATTATTAAAATATATCCAAACAACAGCAATGTCTCAAGACAAGATATTCATGCTCTCTGAGTATGCTGCATCTTGTTGAAAATCAGTTGACTATGACTTCAGAAACAAATACACAAATGGTTTTTGCAGCACTTCTCTGCCAATTGGTGTCCTGTTTTCACAACTAACCTGAGGGTAACTCAACATGAAGAAAGCAGTGATTTTTATACATTCACATCACAAAGCTTCCTGATACAGGTACATGTGAGGGTCAAATTTGTAAAATTACATAAGCCACCTTTTTTTTTTCCCCAACACTTATTGTAATTACAAAATACCACAGAATAGAAGCCTTGCCTCATGGCTGAAGTTCACATGAGCTCAGTCTTCCCTGAATCTACAAAAGCTCAAGGAGCAGCCATCAGTGTGCAATTGGTGGGCTTCAGAGTAAATTCCTGGTTATTCCAGAACTGTCGTTGGAAAGGCTTCTTGCATCTTCCTTTGCAGCAGATGTCATCACCAAAATTTGGGTGGTGGCAGAGATGAGTCACAAGGTTCATAGCTCATGTCAAATGTAGATAGCTATTTGTTCTGAGGGTCTGCACACTAGTGCAGGTGTAAAATAAAAGACAACAAAAAGCAAAATGGAGCAGTTCTCAATCATATTTTACTTTCTTCCACTAAGGACTGTGCTAGGTGGGAGCTGAAAATTTTCGTTTTCCTGTAGTGGCTCATTTTTAAAAGTACTACTGGATTTTACTCTGTTGCCTCTCCAGGCACATGAACCAGTGCATACTGAAATAATTAACACAACCTGAACTGTGTTTTTTTTTGCCATCTCAGCATAGACTTGATTCCTTGCTCAGACCATTTAATAAAAGATAATAAACAAAATAAGATAATAAAATAACAAGATAATAGAAGAAAATAAACAAATAAAATATAATAAACAGTGTTATTGGACAAAAGGACTGCATCCTAAGGTTCACTGTAATGAAAGGTCTATCTACAAAGGGAAGAACAAATAAGATACAGCTCTGGAAGAGAAAAAAAATGAAAAGAAACAATCCAACTAAGCAAAGAACAAGTTTGAAAGGTATTAAATTATGTAAAGTAGCTGCTTGAGCCTGACTTTTGATTCTCCCCCCAAAAAAGGAGACTACAATAAGGCATGAGTGTCATACTTAAATTTAGACTGCTAAAAGCACAAAGCCATTGATCTTCAAAAAGCACTGCAATTATTTGAGCTTCTAAAGAAGCCAAGACATTTCCCCTTCCAGAGAGATTATTGGCACACATAGCACAAAAGAATGAAGGAGACTTGAGGGGAGAAGTAGTGAAGGAATGAATAGGGAAAACATCTGTGGTAAAAAGCATCTGTGGAAAAACATTTTACATCTATTGGGATGTTGTTTGAAGTAGAGTTCAAGGGACTGTGTGCAGGTAAGAAGGGGTAGATGACAGCAAGGGAGAGACATACATAAACATGTGATAGATATTACAGTGGCAAAATCAAATACTTAACAAGTACAAAATGAGAGAACTCAACAGTCTTTGCAGCCCTCATTCTTTTCCCTTGAGGATATCCATTATGACACAGGCTTTTAATACATAGTCGCACTCTGTATTTTTTCTGCTCAGGACCCCTACCCCATTGAGTGAATAGAATGGATGGTGATCAATTAAAAAAGAACAGCTATTCAATGTTTTGTTTTACTCTCATTGTTCATTTTGTGGACTTAAGCCTTATCTACTGCACACTATTCAGCGGCTGCAATGAAGACAGAATTATTAATTTCCTCATGGGCTTTTCTCTGGCACTCAGCACTGTGGTGCTCCACAAGCATTAATTTATCTTCACAAAGTGCAATGTGATGTGAGGGGTTACTGTTATCCTCACATTACAGAAAGTAAGCTGAACCAACGAGAGAGTGAAAGCAAAAGTACCTGCTTGTTTACAGTACATAATTTTGGACTTAATAACTGATCTATCAAATTACATAAAGTAGCAATTAACATGTTCAAGACAATATTCCCATAGACTTCAGCTGTATCTGAGAATGGCCAGAAAAACTCAGACCAACAGAAATCAGAAAAGGAAGAGCAGTGATTACCTACTTCTACTATAGCACTAAACTAGACCTCTGCAGCAGAGAAAAAAACTCTAAATTTTTCTTTCATTCACATCCCAACTTCAGCAGTAAAAAGACAGGTCATACGAAAAGCACCCCAGATTCACATTGCCAGAAAGTCCAGATAATGCTCTGAATAAAGCATGGGCTCCTATGGAAGATGCACTAAGTGGCCATTGAATCAAAGTGTCTATTGCATATGCAAGAGAATTTGGAACTGAAGTTACAAGGTAATATGCCGTTCTATGACTTTATAACGCTTGGTGTTGCAACTACCTCAATGCTTTGTAAAATACAGCATGTAGCTGTTTCTATGTTATTTCCTGCACTTTTAAAATTAAAAAGGAAACAAACAGACCTTGTTTTACGTGATGCTATCACATTGTCCTTTGGCTGGTCTTGGAGGTTTGCATGGTCTTTGGCCACTTCTACTCGCGGTGTATGTGCCAGCAATGGTCGGATGTTGAAGCAGCCAGCATTAGGGGAATGAATCAGACCTACCCTGCTCGTCTCAGACTTAATGTCTGCCCATCTTGCTGCCTTAGGCAACCCAATAACAACAAAGTGACCACATACCCTCATAACTTTATGTATTGGGTTTGTGTGGCAAGGTGAGAAGCTGCTAGAAACTTCTGCCATGTCCGATACAGCCAATGCCAGCCGGCTCTAAGACACACCTGCCGCTGGCCACAGCCGAGCCAGTCAGTGGCACTGATAGTGCCTCAGTGCTATGTNGAGAGAAACAACTCTGCAGACACCAACGTCAGTGAAGGAGGGGGAGGAGTTGCTTCAGGTGCAGGAGCAGAGATTCCCCTGCAGCCTCTGATGAAGACCATGGTGAAGGAGAGTGTTGCCCTGCAGCCCATGGAGGTCCACGGTGGAACAGATCTACCTGTAGCCCATGGAGGACCCGACAACGGATAAGGTGGATGCCCAAAGGAGGCTGTAACCCCATGGAGAGCATGCACTGGAGCAGGTTTCTGGCAGGACTTGTGCCCCTGGGGGATCCATGCTGGAGCACGCTGTTCCTGAAGGACTGCACCCCATGGAAGGAACCCACACTGGAGCAGTCTGTTCCTGGACTGCACCCCATGGAAGGACTCACATTGGAGAAGTTCTTGGTGGACTGCCTCGCATGGGAGGGACCCCCTGATGGAGCAGGGGAAGAGTGTGAGGAGTCCTCCCCCTGAGAAGCAGCAGAAACAACATGTGATGAAAAATTACAGCTGAAAAGATCTTTTTATGAGAAAATTGTACAGCTCTAACATTAGATAGTGCTCTCCATTCTTATTTTAATACACTTTCAAGAGTAAAAAGATAAGAGATAGAAACATTGCAGGCATTAATCAAATTTAAGATACATAAGCAAAAGAGAGGTGATAGATCTGGACAATTTCCAAAAGATATTTTTCAAATGCTGTCTGTCCCTTAAACACACATTATTCTAAATCAAGAAAAGTATTTTAGTATAACCTGGATGCTAATATGTTTTCTGTAATCAAATAGAAAAAGATCAATAATGTGGTGGCAAATTTGTGTCCTCTTTGTCCTAATACCGTGTTTAAAGGGAGCGTTTCTCTACTCTCCCTAACTAAGCAGTATCAGCCAGATCTGTACAAACACAATTTTAGAAAGGGCCCCTAATGACCAGGCTATATGAGTATTGCATTACTTCACCTTCCGCTCTCCCCTTCCACTTCTCCAGGACACAAAGGATAAAAGAAAGCAGCAAAATGCATAATCAAAAGTGGAGTTCTATAATCAAGATGACAGAAAATGTAGTGAAAACCGCAGGTAAGAGTTGGGAAACTCAATTAATTACAGAACTACTATTAATTACTACTGAACATATCTAGTTTTAAACATATAGAATACTTAGACACATAGAATACTCTTAGGTAGTCCCATTTCCCTTCTCCTTATCTAAGGATGCAGATTATCCAAACCGTAAATTTTTAAGGAGCTGTACGTTTAAGAGTATGTTAGTTGGGTTGATGTTTATATATATGAAGATAGGGTGAGACAAAATCTTACATTTACTGCACTTGTAAAGCATACTTATCCTGAGCCACGTCTAACCTTAGCTAGCGCGCAGACGAGTAACGTGGGTATAAGATTTTTTTTCATTCTGTTGTCTTCTTTGCACAACTTTTTGTGTGTGAATATTATGAAACTGCAAGTATGCATAGGAGGAAAATATGGTAGTAGGGATTTTTTTTTTTTTTAAAAAGTATAACATTACATTTTGTTGTCCAAATGCAAAAAAAAACCACAATATAGCAAACCCCTAGCAGTATATTTACAATTATTTAAAGACAGGGAAGGATTAGTGTACATTCACTAGGTGTTTTCAAAGTAAATCAGTAATAAAGTCAGACTGATAATTTTATACTGCTTCTCCAATAATCATTAGCGCTTGTATTCCACTGTATAAGACCATGCATCCATCTGCTTCTCATACTGCCCACCTTCTGCTCTAAACAGCAACAAAGCTGAGTATCAGTATATTTCTAATCGCATCACAAAACCGTGTAACAGAGGAATGGCAAAAATGTATCCCATTTTGAAAACATATGGGTGCAATTTAGTTCAAAAGGCAGAATATGACAGCCAGGTATATTTATAGCAGCTTTTCTTTGGATGAGGTGCGTTCAGGTGAATGCATCCTGTACTTGTGTCTTTCTCTGACTTCCTTGTATATATGAGTGAGATAAGAAGAGTTTAAAAAAACTTTTTTTTAATCTCACAAGTACATTTCATTGATGAGAAAGCAATACCATAGTCAGCTCAGATGTAATCAGAAAAGATTTTTGAAGGTGAAACCAACAGTGAGAAAGTAGAGGTTAAGTGCAGGACTCAGCTCTGCTGGCATTGGTGAACACCCGAGAATAGGAGACTCATTTTTATCAGCAAACTTCAGCGTGGGGTCAAAAGTAACTGAGTAACTCATTCACTTAAAACTCTCTTCATTTCAAATGTAGAGACCATTGATCTTCAAAACTTTCAGGGACAAAACCTCACTCAAAATCCAGTCTCTAAAATCACTGCTTTCCATAGGAAGAAGATCAGCACCCAGAAACACTGTGTGAATGATTTACTTCATTAGAGAAAACACTTAACAGAAACCTCAGGCCATCTGTCCTCTGGCGTAGCAGTTGAAGATTGAAGACCATATTTTCAGCAGTTGCTCCAGAAGTGCCCTGATAACTACTTCTGCTGGTGAAATCCTAAGACACCCTCACAGCCTCCTATATTTCCAGCTCTCTGCTTATCTCTCCATATTCTGTTATACTTGGAGAAACAGAAAGTACCTCAGACTAGCTGAGAAGATGAATGAATATACACTCCTTCTATGTGTTCAGACTCCACTTTGTGCACAGGAGACCACTTCAAATACGTTGAATCATTTTGACAGTTTTTATTGAGATAATCTCCTGTCGAGGACAAAAGTAAGAATGATTTAGGATGTCAACATCTCTAGTTCCTCACCAGACAAGGAAGAGCCTCAGACTTCCTTCTTGTCTTCAGTTTTGCTTTAAATGGAGAGAATCAATGAAAAATACGTACACTTCTTTCTAAAATAATGGGTGAAGTACACAAAATTTCCATGTTGATGAAATAACCTCTGTCTAAGGACAAGAATGTGTGAAGGCTTGGTAAGTCCTCTGGTTGTGTATTATTACACAAGACCAATGGTATGAATTTTAATTAAATTTTTTTGGCTCATCCTTTGGTGACAAAAAGCTCATGTACAGGTTTTCCAGTGTACTGGCCATGCTTTTGAAATTAGGGTAGAGGTTGTGCCCCTATTTTTCTCAAAATATGGAAGGGATTCCTTCTTATTTCTCAAAATAAGAAGGAAGTACATGCTAGAGAAAAAAACATAGAGACTAATGGTGGAAGGTCCTCCCTGTGTTCCTGTGATTTGAAGGATGACCAGTTCTGCGATTTGCATCATGGTAGCAGCTGTGAACCAAATCAAGATAAGACTCAGTTGCAACACAGTATGTGATTCAATGTTGGTTGAAGTAAAGATAAAAAAAATACTTGTTATTTTTTTACCACCTTATTATATACCATGTTGGAACAATAATGATGATATACCTTGAGAAGAGACATTACGCAATGCAGTTACCCCATGCATCTCTGATGGGTAAAAGGACTAAGGAAAGAGATTCAAATGTCATTTCAAAATTAAGAAAACCAGTAAATGAGTCTCCCCTCCTCCACATATCAGGAATTCAGGATTATCTTCTGTATATGGTTTTAATGAGCAGTATTTCCACTCCTGTGAAGGGACTCTGCATATACAGAACAGAAAAAAAAAAAAAAAACAACAAAAAAACCCCAAAGAATAGAATAAGGTATTGTAGACTTCATTTATTACACCATGAAGAATTGCTTTGATTGAACACAACTCCCTTTGTGCCCCCCTTACGTCCCTGGAGATACTATTTGAGGAAACGTGCAGGCCTCCACAGTACTTTGAACGTATCAGAAAAAGACTTTAGGGTTTTATCAGGAACAAATTTTGTTGGGATATCCGGTATCTAAACCACTTGACTCTATATTTATGTAGTTCGTAAGTCACCATCATGTTCTTCTGATTTCTGACCATGCCATTTCACAACAATGCAGTCATCTGTTTCTGTTATGGGTTTAGGAGTTTTAGTTCAGTAATGAGGAACTTCGAGAAACCATCTGAATTATCAAGAAGTTGTATCAAACACCTCTCATAATCCTATATAACTGTATCTACTTTAGTCTTGAACTCATGAGTTTCTTTCTTCCATTACATCTTTAATTCTCACAATCTTTTTTGTAATAGCCATCCTAAATATATTTCAGATTAATTATAATTTTTTGTTCCTATATTAACATTATACTTTAGTTTACATCATTTTCTCCCTGCCTGATACTCCCTTGATGAATTAACTCAAAGCAAGTATTTTCCCTTCATCCCTAGTTTGCTAAGTTAAATAAGCTCATCATGCCTCGTCTCTTTGGGTGAACCTGCTTTTCCCTCTGACATCTCAGTCATTCTGTAAACCTGCTCCAGGTTAAATTCATCTTGCTTAGCATGAACAGTTAGAATTTTACGTAGTATTCCAGGGGTGTTTCACCATGTTAGAAGTAATACTTTTCCTCTCTAGTAGGAGCAGCATGCCTGATAATTTTGCAGGATTGCATATGCCTTTTTTCACAGCATTTTCATAGTGGTGATTCTGTCACCCTTTGCCTAACTAATACTCAAGATTTGCTAACTCGTGTTTCCAGAGGACAATCCCCTGACCTTAGAAAATTCCTTCCATTGTCATGCTTAAATCAAACTGGATTAACACACTTCTATTTCTTGTATGAAAGTAATTATAAATGGTTTTTTATTTGCTGAGTAAAAAGAATAAATGTGATTGGCTAATTTCCTTTATCTAGAAAAACAGCTTTCTGATAAATTGGATATATTTAGTTTGATCTGTGAACTTAATGTAGACAACATTGCATTTTATTCCAATTTTCATTTCCACGTCCATTTTAACACAAAACTTTGCAAAAAATATTATAATTTGAGAACAAAGTAAAGAGCATTTAATTTCCAGATTGTTTCAATCCTTCTTTTAAGAATAAATACTAAATTCAGTGTATCCGAGTCACATAGCACCTTCACTTTTGAATATTTCCTTCCTAATAGACACATAATTTAGCCTGCTGGTTGTTACAGAAATGTGCTGTAGATTTGTTTTATTTATCGTAACTAGAACAAGCTAAACAATTTGAATTTTTTTGGAAGGAGTAATTTCCATGCAGTCATTCTCCTTTGCCATTAAAAATAAGATACTGTTTTGATCAGCATCACCTTTTTACCAATATTGAGATAAATATCTACCTAGCTGAGAATCACACTTAGACTCACTTTTATCTCAATAGCATCCTTATTATGGCATTTATATCTTTCTTCAGACTGCATTTATTTATTTGATTGCAGCATCTTTTAATATTTCTTTACTCTCTCTTGCAATGCTTATCTCTTTCACTTTTGGCAATTCTGCAAGTTTTGACCTTCAAGATCTAATTTTCTTGCTCATTATTACCGTTTTTTTCCATTTTGTAGAATCTTGACTTACTACTAATAGTCTCTTTAAGAAGTTTATTATACTGAAAGTCTTCCATAACAGTTCTTTTTTTCCCTTTTATTAAGATACAGTTCTAGACAATGTTTTACAGCATTCTTCTACATTCAGTGACTCTCTTTTGAATTGGCTTAATAAAAGAAAAAGCAGGGTAGGTTTTTTTTTCCAAAACGTGTCTTGCTGAGTAAAAACCAAATCAGCTACTGGTCGTTTTTAGTTTATCCTTTTATTTACTTTAATTTATCTTTGCTCAATGGTTTCATGATATTTGCCACATCTGGAGGTCTGAAGTTGCTCCATCTTCTTGGCTTAGTGGTTATTTGATGGTGGACTTGTTTGTGTTACAGACACTTCTTCAGAACTTCCTGTTGGAAGCACAGGTAGCTGCCTATTCAGTATGTTAGGAGTTTTATGCTTTTCTTATATATTGGATTGCTACTCTAGGCACTTTGTAGTGATGCTTAAAAAGTGCTACAATACTTAGCAGCGTGACAACTAAGTCTCTTTGTGCATTCAGTTCTTATCCATTAAAATCACATATTCATTGAATGTGTGAAATGTGCCCACTAGAATCAATTAAGCTGATCTTCTGATCAGTTTCCTACCACTACAGAACAACTATATACCTACAGGGCAAATTCATCAACTGATGCCAGTGGAGTTATGTCTTGTCTGTAGTTGCTGAAAATCAGCTTATAACTCCCAAGTAAAATTATTAACAGACTTCCAATGAACAATTTCTTCTCAAAGAAGCTTTCTATGAAGTTTCTGTCTTAGAAATATATAAAGAATAAAATGACACAATATGAACAGAATAGGATAGTCAAAACCCCATGACAGTTAGCTTTGTGGGGTATCTGTCACTCAAAACTCCATTCCTCAAAGGTTTCTCCATGCCATCTTTTCTCCATGCTGTAACAGCATCTAACACAAATTCAATGTAGTTTCACAGCTCTGTCATAATACAAATAATAAGGCTAAAATACACACTAAACTAGTAAACGGTATACTTCAGACCAGTAGGTTTATGTATTAAACAGCCACCTTAAAATTTTCCCAGGCGTTGCCATACATCTTTGACAAATTTGACATTTAGTTAAAAACCATATCTACTAAATTACCACTTTTTCCTCATCCCTAGAGTTGTTACTAAACTGTATCATTTCCTGAGTTATAAATAACCTTAAAGACATAAAATAAATGTTTTCATTGTGGCTATTTGGCTAGATAATTGCATGCTAGAGAGCGGTAAGCAAAGAACATGCCCCAATCCTGTGACATAATTTTGGAAGTGTCTGCACTATACCCTTTAACAAGATGCACTAAATTCAGCTTTCCCTGTTGACTCAGGTCTGCTGACCAATGTGAGCAGGACTAAGTATACAGTTTTCCAGTTGTTCATTTAATCCTGTTCATACACTAGAAGAATGTAGTAGTGCTGCTACCAGTAGGTACTCTGAATCTTCATGACCCAAGAAATTTTGTATTCTCTGTTCCTCTCCAACTTTCTTGTGAATCCATCTGTATTCACACACAGTCTGAACAGGTTACGATTAATACTTTTTAAGTTCCCTATAAGGTTTTACAAAACTTTGCCACAGATTTGAACAGAAAAGCACGTATCTTTTCTTAAAGATAAAACCCATCACATTTTTTCACATCTCCTCTTTCTAACATTTGCATAACAAGTTGTTCCCTTATTATGAGACTTCAAGTTCAAATGCCTTGCTGCACCTGACAAGATGC
The DNA here is from genome assembly GCA_013398815.1 of Ibidorhyncha struthersii. Classification (NCBI taxonomy): domain Eukaryota; kingdom Metazoa; phylum Chordata; class Aves; order Charadriiformes; family Charadriidae; genus Ibidorhyncha; species Ibidorhyncha struthersii. The sequence goes on from VZSZ01001042.1 coordinate 209,114, forward strand.
ACCCCAAAGTCCTGAGGGAATTGGCTGATGTAGTTGCCAAGCCACTCTCCATGATATTTGAAAAGTAACGGTAGTCAGGTGAAGTCCCCAGTGACTGGAAAAAAAGGAAACATTGCACCCATTTTTAAAAGGGGGAGAATGGAGGACCCTGGGAACTACTGACCTGTCAGCCTCATCTCTCTGCCTGGGAAGATCACAGAAAAAATCCTTCTAGAAGCTATGCTAAGGCACATGGAGGAAGGGAGGTGATTCAAGACACTCAGAATGGTTTCACCAAGGGCAAGTCCTGCCTGACCAAACTTGTGGCCTTCTATGATAGAGTGATTACCTCAGTGGACAAGGAAAGAGCTATGGATGTTGTCTATCTGGACTTCTGTAAGGCCGTTGAGACAACCCCCCACAACATCCTTCTCTGTAAATTGGAGAGATATGGATTTGATGGGTGGGCTGTTCAGTGGATAAGGAATTGGTTGGATGGTCACATCCAGAGGGTAGTGGTCAATAGCTCAACATCCAGATGGAGACCTGTGACCCCTCAGGGGTCTGTATTTGGACAAGTACTGTTCACTCTCTTCATCAATATCACAGACAGTGTGATAAAGGGCACCCTCAGCAAGCCTTTGGATGACACCAAGCTGAGTGGAGTGGTTGACATGCCTGAGGGATGGGATGTCATACAGAAGGACCTGGACAGGCTTGAGAAGGGGGCTTGTGTGAACCTCATGAAGTTCAACAAGGCCAAGTGCAGGGTTCTGCACTTGGGTTGGGGAAACCCCCGGTATCAATACAGGCTGGGAGATGAAGCAATTGAGAGCAGCCCTGCCAAGAAGGACCTGGGAGTACTGGTAGATGAAAAGCTGGACATGAGCCGACAACGTGTGCTCACAGCCCAGAAGGCTAACTGTATCCTGGGCTGCATCAAAAGAAGTGTGGCCAGCAGGTCAAGGGAGGTGATTCTGCCCCTCTTTTGTGAGCGTTTTTAAAGCACAAGAGTATCATGTCAACTCATTCAATCACCCATGTCATGGCACAGCTCTATATTTCCTTCCAGAAGGTCAGTTTATGCTTTGAGAAACCTTTTCTTCACAGAATGAACAAGGACACGAGAGGTCTAATGCATCTCTCACTGAAAAATAGCATTCCTACTAATGACATTCCTACTAATGACTAATGACTAAAGTGGTGTCATCTTTGAAAACTGATCCACATTTCTCTCGTGGAAAAATATTTAGTCCTTCAGAAGGAAGGAAGGGGCAGGTTTGCTGACAGACTTGTCCTTCCTGTTGTCAGTTTTTGCTACCCTTTTCTCTGCCGAGTTCCCAGCTGTTGTGAGTGTCTAGCTGATGCCAAGAGAGAGTAAGGCATGAGCTGTTCCAAAGTCAACAGGATATCTGAAAGCACCAGAAAAGGGGGAAAAGTACATGTAATCAGCATGTTGTTCTGTACTTCCCATGACAACCGTGTGTTGCTGCACAGATAAGCCAAGAGACTTGGCAGGGCTAATAACGGTTGGTTGTATTAGAGGAGCTTTCCAAAGTCAGCTTGGAAAGATTACAAGTCAAAGTTAATTCATTCATAACCACATCGCTGCCAGATAGATCGATCTTTAAAAGTAAAGTAACTTCCTGAAATCTTAACTCAATTCTGATATTATTTTCCTTCCTATGAACTTTTTTTGTTTAATATTTATTGTCATGATTCTTTTCTGCAAATCGTTTAATAGAGACATTTTAGGAATCAATATGTCCAGATATAAAGGGCATATACATAATCAGCACAAAAAGAATTAATGAAAACCACCCAAAATATAATTAATTTAGTATGTGTTAGTGTTATGGGAGTGTTATAACTGTGGCTTTGTTGCAAAATAAAACACAATACCAAATATTAATAAGCGTAACTGGCAACAGATGAGGTCATGATCTGTCCCATTGGAAACATTTCTGGCAAGTTGCTAAAATTATGCATTTATCATGAGGAAGTCTTTCTTAGCACTTTGGTATTTCAACTGTCCTGGCAAATATAGACAATTATGGTCTTATCTTGTCTATATGTACTCCTTTTCCTTGTTGCAGATCAAACTGATTGTGTAGAATCAAATAAAAAACATACTCCTGAGAATACACCCGCTGTTTGTTGGGTGATATCTTGATAAGAATCCAGGATTATTCCTATGTTCTCATAGAAATAAAACCCATGAATTTTATGATACTTCCCTTGATTTCTTGCATGCGTATTAGAGTTGCATAGCATTGTTCATGTCTACCTACCAACAAAGAAAAAGTCCTAAAATGTGTATTTAAAGGGAGCGTCCTTTTCATATGTACAAAATATGAACGTTCTCCTGCAGTCATCATAAGTCATACATATATAGTCTTGAGGTCTAAGGTACAGGCAAATCCCACAGCTCTACAATGATGGTTTCCTGCCATCCTTTTGAAGCATCTCTGGACAGCTTGATCTCATTCAATTTGTGATGAATTGTTGGTGTTATCAGTAAATACTTCAAATGCTGTATTCTCATTTTCTTCTTTTGCCATACCTTATGCCTTTCTTTTAGGACGATATTTCATAGATGAAATGTCTGAACTACATGGCGTGAACAGACATGTAAAGAGAGAAAATTCAGGATACATGTGTCTGGGGACATGCAAGGAGCAGTGAACTAAACCCATACATTTTTATGTGTTCATTCGTTACAAGTTTGTGCATAGATGTTTGTCTGTACCTAAGAACAGTTTGGAACTTATTGGAGCTTCTTCCACCATCAGTGTGCTAGGCAATAGCTAAGAAGCAAATCAAATGCTGGGACCTATTAGGAGAATATAGAAAATATAACATAACTAATATCTGTGCCACTGTGTAGATGTTGGCAGCTCACAGTGTCATGTCCATTTTCCATCCCCTCATGCCAGAGGAGATAAGTAGAAAAATTTAAAAAAGCAAAGAAGTTAGAAGGAATCTCTGGAGATCATCTAGTTCAACGTCCGTTTCAAAGCAGGACCAGCTTCAATGTTAGGTTAGGCTCTTCAAAGCTTTGTCCAGTTAAGTTTTACAAATCTCCAAGGATAGAGATAGTTCTCTCCAGTGCTTAACCACTCTCACTGTGACTTTTTTCCTTATATAGAGATGGAATTTTTCTTGTTGCAAATGTAACTGTAGCCTCTACCCTTTCAGAGTGTACTTTGGAAATGAGTCTTCTCTATGAACCACACTTAGATACTGAAAGACTGCCTTAAGATCCGTCCTTGGCCTTCACTTCCCTATCCAGTTCACTCAGCCTGTCCTCAGATGTCCTGACTGTCTTAGTGGCTCTCCATTGGCCCTATTCCAGTTTACGTATTTCTCTTTTGCACTACAGACTCCAAATTGGACACAGTACTCCAGATGAAACCTTTTAAATGTCAAGTAGAAGGGAATAATTGTTTTACTTTATTTGATTCCATTTTCTTGTTAATGCAGCCCAAGACATGGTTAGCCTTCATCAGCATAAGGTCAAACTAGTGACTCTTTTTCAATTCGTCCACCATGATCCGCTGGACTTTTTCTACAGAGATATGTTCTACCCAGTCATTTGCACCCCTGTATTACTATAAGGGATTAATTTTTTTCCCAGGAACTGGACTCTTGTATTTGCTCTTGTTGATCCTTTTAAGGCTCCTGTCAGCCCATTCCTCCACCTTGTCAAGGGCCATCTGGATAGCAGCCCTTCCCTCCAGAGAATCAATGGCTCCCGGCAGTGTGGTGTATCTGCAGACTTGCTGAATTCTCTCCTGTGATCCAGATCATTGCTGAAGGTGTTAAAGATTAGTGGCCTGGTACTGGCCCCTGAGGAACACCATACATAACCAGCTGTCATCCAATACTGATCACTATTTTCTGAGTCCAATAATGCAGGAAGATTTTTGGGCACTCCCAGATCCATGGTTCCACTGCAGACTACATCAAAACCTTTCTCAAAGGGGTAATTGTCTAAAGGGGTATAGGACTTTCTATGACATGCAAGGAGAAGAGTATTTTGAAATAGTGTAAAACTTGTTATGAAATGTTTTAAGGAGACTGTGGTGATGTGCAAGATTCATTATGTGAAGTTTCCCAAAGGTAGGGAAAGAGAAGAATCAAGTGGATTGAGGAAAAAGAAAGGGAAAAGGGGATAACGGGACCAGTCAAGTACTGACTACTGGTCATTAGGCTTTTATGTCTGAACCCTGCACTTTGTCATTGCAGTCTGTCCTGTGTTCTGATTAAATCCTGTTTCTAACTCTATTTTTTCTGATTGTACTCCCTGTCCTGAGTGAGTACCATTGAATGCCAGCAAACTTCTAGCTGGATGGGCAGGAAAATAAGATAAGTGGCCTGACTACGAGCAATTGATGTTGGAGCATGAACCTCAAAGGCTGGCAGATCTAAGTGCCAGCAACTAGGGCAGACCAGGGATCTAGGAGCCACCCACTGGATAAAATAGGCATCTCAGGCAGGCTGCTGGAGAGATCCAAAATTGCATAAGTTTGTGTGAAACTGTCTGGTGTCTGAGTATCAGCACACAGAGTGGGACTACAAACTTCAGGGGCTCATAGGTCCCAGAGCCAGCAGACAGAGCGGAACAGGAGATGTGGGAGTCAGTAACCTTCAGTGTTTAAGACCACCTACATAGCATATGTGCATGTATTCCACTACTGACTTCAGTGTTAATCAGTCATGGTGGAGGAGCATGATCAGGCCTTCCATCGTGTTTGTGCTGCATGAGTGCTGTGTACACTTATGTGTGTGCTGATGAAGGTACTGTTTTCAGTCTGTGTTATTCTGTATGGCTGCCGTGTGCATACTGTATGTGTGTCTATGCATATGCGCACACTTTTGGAGGATACCTGTTGAGCCTTGCTGCTAGCTGGACGTGGTGACACAGAACTGCCTCAGCCTCACTACTGTCAGGCCACACGATTCAGCAACCTTCAACAAGACTGGGGTTAGGCTGACCAGTCTGTGGTCCCCTAGATCTTCCTCCTTACCTTTCTTGAAGAATGACATGAAATTTGCCCTCTTTCAGTTATTTGGGACTCCTCTGAATTTCCATGACCCTTCAAAGGTGTTAGAGTGGCCTCATAATGACATCAGCCATCTCCACCAGCCCACTCAGGTGCATATTGTTCGATCCCATGGATTTGTATACATGCAACTACAAGCCCCTGGACTCCTTCCTCTCCTACTGCAGGTAGTATGTCTCCCTCAAACTCTGCAACTAGATACAGAGACTTGGGAGGCCCAAAAGGAGACCTGTTCCAGCCCTATATAACCCATCCCCAAAATTTCTTTCTATTATTATGCCAACCAGCAGGAAGCAACAATTAGCATCTTCAGAGCATCAACACAGTGATAAATTTCCCCATGCAACAATTCATTTCCACATTTCTGATAATCATAATCATTTCTGATTTATGAGCAGAATGTCACTCATCATCTTGTAACCGTCTTGACTGTATACGACAGAATGCAAAAGATGGATGAAGAAAAAATATGCAATCTGATTCTGAATATGTGCAAAAATCAGATATTTCAAGTAAAAATATGCAGATTTTGGATAATGTTTTCAGATTCTCAGATTCAGAAGATCGTATTTCTAAGAATAAAGATGTGCCAAAAAGATATTAAACTTATAATGAGTGTTTATAGAAGAATCTGATTACTTAAGAGATTATTCATCAAATACTTTTTAAAAAGGCTATCCTTCTCTTTATGTATATGCTTTGTTTGGTATTCTCTTCTATTTAACTTCATGAAATATTTGTTAAATCGTTGGTTAATAAAGATGATCTGATAAAATAAAAAGAATGTTAACATATTCTTTTTTTCTTTATAAAGAGAAAGCTTTTCAATGTTCAGCAGTTTCTGAATAAAAATGCTAAATAATTCATGAAGCATTCAAACTAATATTTGCAAATATATTAGTAATAAGCTCTGACGTAATGCGCTCTCAGATATCCAATTAAGACAATCTAGAATTCTTTGCAGTGACCTCAGTTTACTGTTAGATTACAAGAGCTTTTGGACAGTGACTCCTTGAATCTTTTCCTTACTAATACTAATTTATCTTTGACTATTAAAATAGAAGAACTGAAGTAAGAGAAGAATGTGTCTCTTATCAGTTTTGAATGACATAAGCACCTCTCTTTACATATGAGGTTAAGCCGTTGAATTCTAAAGGATTTGTAGGTGAATTTTCTTTAAGCGGGAGATAAAGAAAATTAAAATAATCTATGTGTAAACGAGATAAATAGTCTGAGAACATATGGAGATAAAGTTGATCCAACATACAGCCTGTACTGAAATGAGACCGTGGGAAGTACTTACGTTTTACTTTTTTCCCTATAGCTGTCCTCAGTTCAGGAAACAATTCTTTGTTTCTTGCAGTTTCTTTCTCTTACAATGAACAGCCACATCTTCCAGTTTTTCAGAAAACTATATCTACACTTCTAAGGCTTCTACATAAGCAGGAAAGCAAAGACATTAAAATTTTTCATTTGTCTAGGAATTGAAGAGGTGTCTTGGGAAATACAATTGAAAACATCATTTCGCAGTTTTGATGTGAATTTGTGTGCCACATTGCATGAATTCTCACATGGTTTTGGCATTCATAGTTAGACTGTGCTCTGCTTATTTGCAAGCGGAGTATCCAAAACAGATTGAGGGGCATGCGTTTGTAGGTAAGAGTGTAATATTTGTAATAGCAAAAGCCCAAGTACACACCTATACTTTATGTCACAACAGCAAAGACCAGGGCAGGCTCATGTAGGCATTTGAAACATTCTTTCATTGTGCCAATTGCTGATGCTGTCTGATTCATTGCAAAGAGAAAAAAAAAGAAATGGCACAATATCCCAAATTCACACACCTTGGACATATCATGTCTTAGCAGTCATAGTAATAAATTTGTAGAAAATGACACAAATGCTGTCTCACAAGGAATCTATGGGCATTTATTATGCCTTGAATGAGAATTAAATGCCACTTGCTGCAATCAAATATACCTCATAAAAAAATACCTCTTAGGAAGTATCTCCATGAGCCAGAGATACACGTTATCATTAGATACACACTGCATCAACCTTCAGTTAAAAGAATGGGCTTTCCCAGAAGCAGAGATTACTTTCCCTTCAACCCTTTCAAAAATCCTTATCATGGTTCAGCATATATCAAAATAACCAGGGAATCTTTTCCATAGAGTGGAGAATGTATTAAAGAAATAGCAGGCTGCACAGTTTCACAGATTTCAGTCTGACAAAGTCTATTTAAAGTCTGTGTCTGTCTAGTTTTCAAAAAACAACAGCAAAACATTTCTATCTCAATAACAGCTTCCAAGTAATCAAGACCTCTATTTTTGTGTTCACATGATTTTGAAACAGAAGGTGCAGAGAATGAACTCATTATTCAGAAAAAAAAAAGAAAAAAATTGTCTGCATTGGATCAGTCTTGCACTAACACATTGCTATAGAATTTAATTTACCTTAGATCAATAGCTTCATTCGAACTTTCTCAAAGGCTGCAGCTCTTTGGGCTCTGCATTTTATTGTGGACCTGTTTCTAAATTAATTATGTGGGACATTTGGCCACAATCCTAAAATAAGATCTCTTAGAGTCAATACCAGGACCTGGGTGTAGCCTCACTGCTGTTAACTTTTATTCTACAAGAAAGCCAATATGATCTTGATTTATTTTTATCTTATAAGAAACTTACTAAAAATGATACCATAAATGTGTAAGAAAAGCCTGCTGTGACAGCTCTAGCTTATTTGTTTAATATCTATGAATAAATAAACAGCTGAGCTGGTGCCACCTTTTATAAGCTATTCTTTTTCTCAGCTGGATGTTAATAGATTATCTCTTTTCTCTGAGTTTTTCCTTTTTATGTGCTCTAGACCTGAATTAACAGGTCATTATTTGTTGATTATTTTTTTTTTCAGGCTGATGGTACAATACAATAATTGCACAGGCCAGCATGCACATTTTGAGGTTTTTATTTTGGGTGTTTTCAGAGAGAAACAGACTTGACTGTGAAGTTACATTAGTGTAACATTACTATAAATAAAAGTGCAGAGCCATTACTGACAAATGAACCAATATGGATGATGCAGGCTTTAAAAAGAGATGGAAGATTCCTTTATTGGAAAATAACCATTGTTCATTGTTCCATTGGAATGCATTGTTGGAGTGTAACAACTGAGGCTTCAGTAGACACCAACCAGTAAGACTTCTATTTACCTTTCACTTTTATCAATGATACATGAATTTCATTTAACTGGTTGTAATTTGTCAGGAGTTCTTGTACAAAACATAACTTGGTATAAAATAAACAAGACCGAGAGAGCATTAGACTATTGAGCCTTAAGGGCACTACATATGTTAATTAATTTTAATTATGTTTCTAAATCTAATTATTTGTGTTAAAGTGTCCTGCTCATCAATAAACCAAAATTAGTATTTATCACTAAAGACAATTATTTCATGATTATAAATGTTGAATCAGGGAATCTCCTTTAAAATTAAGAGTGAGAAAATTGTGCAGAGTAAAACCAGAATCAATATAATCCTTGACCTCTAACCTGAAGTGCAAGTTGAGCTAAGTAAAACAGAACTATTTGTATCAGATATCCCCCTGCAAGCTTCAGCAGGACTCAGAATTCAGCAGGTTTTCATCCCATTATAATTTCTCCTTAATAAACTGGCAGGATGTTTATTGTTTATGAAAAAGTTAGAAATGTGCCAACCTTTCTTTTTTTTTTTTTTTTTTTTTTTTTTTGTGGGAGCAGGGGCAATACTGGCTGGGAGAAAGGAAGAACAGCTTTAGGACAATAACATCTCAACCATTGTCACTGTTTCTCAACCATTGTCACTGTTTCTACCACAGAACTGGAACGACCCTGTGTCTTTCATGTAACAGGATGAAGCTGTAAGCCTTCTTTAGGAATGATAACAAGTTGAGGAATGTTGAAAATTGAGGAGATGGGGAGATGGCAGTATGCTAGTTAGCTAAAGTGAGAAAATTTTATGCAGCATCCATAAGTTTTCCAATAACCCCTTCCTCCTGGTTTGCATGTGTACCAGCTCCACATTGAAAGAACTACATTTACTGAAAGAAATGTTAAATTATGATATTTATAATGATTTAATACTTCTTACAAATAATCATGAATAATATTATCGCTGGTTGGTTCGGGGGGGTATTGTTTATTTGTTTGTTTGTTGTTCTGTTGGTTTGGTTGTTTTTTTTTGTTTTTTTTTTAATATGTCTTCTGTCCAGTGTTGATTAAAACAGCCCTATTACAAACAAGAGGAAAGAGCACGGATACTGTTGGATTTTTTTGGACTTACTTACAGATAGCTGAGCCTAAGGGTGAGTCCTTCCACTCAAAACACTGTGGGTCAGATTTTAATTAATCCCAGGGTTGTATTACGTTTCCTGTGCCCCTGTGAATTTGAAGTAGCGGAGAGTTGTTTGTGACTCTATGTGTGGCACAAAAAACAGTGCTATGCATTAACCCACCCACTTACAGTCACCTTGCAGGTTAGCACAGCGGAACTTAAGAGTTAGCATGAAAAATATTTCCTTTTCTGTCTCTGAAGCAAGAGTTTACTTTGTATTTTATTTTATGCTATTTTATTTTTCAATGATTAGGGGTTTGCTTCCTTGTTTTTTTGTTGTTTATAACCATCCTACCTGATGTACGATCATGGGAAAGTGTTCTATAGTCTATTTGTACTTGTGAAGAAACCATCCTATCACATACAATGAAGAGAGGATGTAAACCTCTGAGCCTGATTTATCTTAAAGTTTACATTGCAATGTACGCTTCTGTTAAAACTGTGAAAAGCAGAGAAAAGAGAAAGAAGCAAATATCCTCATTTCTTAGTAATCGTTTGAATTTGACTGATGTGAACTACTGAGTAAATCTGTTCATAGTAGTGCAAGAAATCATTTTTTGCTGAAGATGAACATTGTAGGTTCACTGAGACACTTTTGCAAAGGAACCCTGACTCTCATTAATTCTCTTTGGGTACTGAGTATCTTTCTTTGAAACTGTGATTGCTTTTTTGCATTTGAAACTGTACCCAGATGTACTTTCATATGAAATAAGAATTTATATGTTTTTATGTAAAACTATTTTACTTTTACAATAATGATCTATTAATTTTAGTAAGTACAAAAAGCCGTGTCAAGCACAAAAGAATACAGAAGTTATGTGTACAAAAGTGACAAAAATAATGTTTTCAGGAAAAAAAAGTAACATTAATAATTTACTTTTAAAGAGAAACTGTATTTTGCTCATTATAGTAAACTTAGAGATTCCATGCTTTTCTTTTTCTCTGTTTAATTGAATAATGCATTGTAAGTGTACCAAATTTTTACCAAATTTTGTTGTCGTATTACACCCAAAGACTTTTGGACATTATTAAAATGTTTATTATGGCACATCCTCCACATCCTACGTCAATTTATTTCCAAGGTAGAAGGTACTTTCACCAACCACACTGCCTTTTTAAATTGCGGATCGTCTGTTAGTTTCATTTTGCAAACAATACTACTGTAATGATTGCTCTGTTCCAGAAGAGAACAAATTGTCTGAAGAATTGCTCGGCTAGAATTTACATAATCTTTTCCTCCAATTTTATTAATATCCCAAAAGAACAATTGAAAGGAGTCATTTTGATTACTACTAGGATGAGAAATCATATACCTAAAGGTGAGACTAAGTCTGTATTTAGACATACTTAAAATGACTTTGACCTGTTGAGCAACATCATCTTTCGTTTACTTGCATGCAGTCTTATTGAAGAACTTGGGGGAGGGGAGGGGGGGAGGTGGGGAATGATAAATAAATAAAGCCACTAGCACCTTTTGGCCTGAATGGCATAGTCAGTTTTAATTTCCTAGTTTTTCTAGAGTTTTTGTTCTTGTGGATGTTTGTTTTATATTCAACAAGAAAAGACCAAAACAGGATCTCCAGTATTTCCAGAGAACAGAAGATAAGAAATATCAAATTTCCTTTCTACCTCCTGCACATCTTTGGAAGAAAACATCCACCAAAAATCAAGTTGAATAAGACACCTCACGTAGACACTCCTGACTATGTACTCAGTTTAGCCTGCTTACCTTAACTTACAGTTTTGGTTTATCGAAAGGACTTCTTTGACTACTGTCACTAACAATACGTACTAAGATACATGTTGAACTATGGTAGGGTTGTTATGAATCCTGTTAATTTCTAGGTAGGAAAAAAATAAGGCCAAATGATTTCTTTTTAAGCTGCTGAGAATGCACTGAGGCTTCTCAAAATGTCATTGTCCTGCTGCCTACATACCCTGGAGACTATTTAACACTGCAGCAAGGAGAAAGTAATAGAATATTGCATTAATTGTTCTTGCTGTTACTCAACCATGATGAAGTCAGAAACACCTGAAAAGAGATGGCTGGTCCCAGTTGCATAGTACTGTAGCGTAACCAGTAAGAGCTAAGGCAAAGACACCAAAAAGACATAAGCTTTCTCAAATCAGAAACATCTAAAATAGAAATAAAAGAGGAGAAAAAAAAAGCAGGCTGGCAGCCAGAAGCTTACGCAGAACTGCTAACAGATCTGGTACAATCAAATTAGATCTGTGCAAATGCTACTTTTATTTAATCTCAACAATCTCTCCATGCTAAAACAATCCTGCTGAAAAATAATTAAGCTGAAATATCATAAAACCTCGCTTCCTACTCTATTAAGGTTTTGTCAGTCTTGCTTGAAGGAAAGTATGCATTTATTTACCTGTCAAATCGCAAGAGCTGGTTTGCAATAAGAGAAAGTGCTGAATGAGACGAAGTGATTGATGAAGGAAAAAGGAGGTCAGTTACTTTATAGGTATTATTAGCAGAGAGAAGAAAGTACAAAGAAAATGAAGCTTATGCCACGTTGCAAATAAAACTTGTAAGTGAACATTTTAACATAAAGCTAGCAAAAAAAGGATATATTAAGATTTATTTAACTATATTTTCTGTGTTATTATTTTTAAGGCACAGCAGGACTATAGAATTGTGTTTGAGGTACTGGCCTACAACATTTGACCACACGTACAGTACAAGTGTAAAATCAATTTTCTGCACTCCCTTTTCTCTCAGTGCTGATGTTAGCTGGCTCTCTAACAGAATGACTACTGGAGAGGTTATTTTACTTCAGAGTGGCATTTCAGAAGCCTTAAATGGTCTGAAGAGATGACATGTGACCTTTAGGGATATTTTAGCTCTGGTTTCCTCTGAAGAAGAACTATTTAACCCTGTGTGGTTATATCATCGTAAGTCCCCCACTGTTCTCTTTGTGCATCTCAAAATGAATGTGGTGTTGGCTTGTTTTAGCATAATTGACTGTTGAACATACCAAGTTTTTTAATGGAAACTGGGGACGGAAAACTAGGTTGAAGGTACATATCTGCTACTTTTCTTGTTAACATTTTGAGAAGATTAACTTGTTTCATGTATAATTTTGCAAGTCATCTCTGGATTTTCAAATTTTATGATATTTTTATCACTGATTCAAAGATAGTGTTGGTGTTTGTTCAGGTGAAATTAAAACAGAGGTCTTGAATCGCAGAGGTTACTGATTAGTAATTATTACTGATTAGTAACACTGTAGTTTAGAACAAAAAGTTAGAGGTTAGAAATTCTTCAATACACATCAATCAGTAGAATCACCAGTCCTTTAGAATACCTATCCGGACAAACAAACCGCTCAAAAATAAATTCAGATCATGAAAAATTTCTTAAAGCACCTGATGACAATAAAGATCAATATCTAATTAACCCTAAGCAATGCAGTATTAAAAAATTGGCTACCTAGCAAAGTATAATGGGCAGCAAAACAAAAAGAAATATAAGCAAGTACTTGATGCACATGAATAACTGAAAGAAATATAAAAGGAACAAAATATCATACATAAAGTTTGTTAATAATAACTAGGTTAACAATCCACCAGACATTTGAGAAAAATAAGAGTTAAAGATTCAAAAGCAATGCATAAACTGACCACAGTAACGGGAGAATTGCCAAGAATTCCTTCAAGTACTGCAGCTATACCTTTTGATATAGAAGAAATGCAAACTTTATTACTCATAGGATAGCTAAAGAAGTTAAAAGTCTTTTTTTGTTCTAGTAGTGTCACTGCAGAACTGATAATTTCAAGTATAAATAGCACCTGGTTGAATTCTCAGTGTTATCAGACTAAAGCGAATTTTATAAATCAGCTCTGATGCTATAAAACATAAATTAAACATGTCATCATTCATACAGTTTAGAAGCTTTGTGGTCTAGTTGTCACTTATTGTGATGTCATTTTTAAACTATAGCCTAGCAGACCAATTCAGACTTCAGTTTTTTACAGACCTATTACAGGCACCAAAGTAGGAAGCCCAACTCCATCCATCGCTACTGCAAAAGAAAGGCTCCTCTAGGGGCTAACTCAGGAGTTTAACTTCCATGTGCTGAATTGTTCTCTAGGGTATCCCCTAGACAACTGAGTATAAGACAAGTTTCCTAAGAGAGGCAGCTAAGTTATATGCCAGCAGCTATCCCATACAGATGTCTTCCCTCTTTTTGATTAAAGCCTGACTTGAACTAACTGAAAGTGGCCTTGCAAGGTGTTACTTTGTTCTGAAGTTTCTTATCCCATAGAACACAAATTTCCATTTTCCTAAAGAGAGAGGTCTCCAGTCATAAGTGTTGCTGAGATAGAGTCCCGCATACAGGAAATTACCCTAATTGGTGTAGTAATTTCAGCTTAGATCTCAAGTACATAAGATTATTTGTGGAAGGAAAACCTCATTTAGGGAAAATATGTAGCACAGGACTGGTACATCAAAACTACTCCCATGCTAATGTTTTTCAGAATACGATCAAGATCCACTCTAATACCATTAGGCTTTGTTTCATTTCCTCTCTTGTTAAAAATACACCACAGAGCCTCATGCTGATATTTATAAAACTAAATACCAATTTAAATACTTTTGAGGATAGTTTTCCCATTTATTCTTGTGTCAACACCATCCTTTTGTACTACAAGCTTTCTTCCTTTTAACAAAAAAAAAAAAATTAATTCCTCCCCTCAGCATATGCTGTTTCAGATGCAGCAATTTCCATAGTTTCCTTCCTCTTAGCCATCCAACCTTTTTCTTCTCTCTTCAACATCATCATCCTATGTGAAAGGAAAGCAAAACATTTCTTCATTTATTGCTGCACCTAAATTGTCTTCAGTCTTGATCTCATCATTTGTGAAATGCCTGCTATTCTTACACTTCTATTTATATATTTCTTATATTTCTATTTATTTATACTGAAAAAGCTTTTGGTCTCTGTTTTATTTATCAGAGGCATATTAAAATTTTACTTTTGGTTAGTTTTATATTACCTCTCTACTTTTTGACTTCTAGTCTGTAGTTTTCTATGTTGATCAACTTTTTTTTTGACCCCACTCAAGCTTTCTTCTCACTGTGAGTTAAGTATATGCTTGCTGTAAATCTGTTGTTATGTAACATCAGAATGTGTTAAAAGATACATGACAACATGCCTTTAAATTCCATAAAGAAGCAGTAAAGTGATCACATTATGAAGATCTGTATCCTATGCTGCAAGCGGGTGACATTTTGGTGAGTAACAGAAGTTTTTGCACTTAACACATTTATATTTCTTTCAAAAGTGGCCTGTGAAGCCAAAAATGGAGAAGCAGAGGCACAATTTGGGACAGGGAATAACTGACATTATACAGGACAACCAACAAGTTCAGACAATTTTTATGAGACTGCCCACCTTCAAAATATTTAATTTATGTATCTTGCTGAATAATGATTGCACTAGCTTAAACCAAATGTCCCACTAGCACAGCAGACACTCTCTGACAGTGGACAAATGTGGTTGCCCAAGAAAAGGTGTAAGAATTGGTTAACAATATATGATATTTCCTCCTGAGTATTTCCTCCATCACCAGTCACTTGCAATACAGTTACTGCCTAAGCTAGAGGTAACCATTAGCCTTTTATTAATCCTCTGTGTATACCTGTTTCATGTACTTGTACAGTTTCCCTTGAAGCAATATAAACTTTTAGTATAAACTTTTAGTACTTACGACATACTGTGGTAAACATAAACCTGTCCTAAATATACATTACATATACATGTCCTAAATATACGTTAAACCTGTCCTAAATATACATTACATATACATGTCCTAAATATACATACATATACATGTCAACCCTGTCCTAAATATACATTACTTAACTTGCCTCTACCCCTGCCACAATATCCAAGTTTGCTTTGAATCTGAAATTCTGGTCTAAGGGACTTGACAAGAATCCTAAAAGGTTTTTTAAAAGGTTCTTGGTTTTTGATTGTTAGTCCCCAGGGCATTACATTATCCATGTTGCTGGCTGTCAGATTACAGTCATTATGCTTTGACAAGAAAAGAATTGATTTTGGAATTGGTGATGTGCTCTCCATTCTGCCAATGCTCTTCTATTAGCCACGGTAGCATGCACCAAATGTGTGTTGTTCTGCAGAACAAAGATGTATTTACCCCACATGCACGACAGCACTGAACTTCCCAGACTCTTGATGCTTGCTGTCCCTTCCACACAGCTCAGCAGGGAGGTTTCAAAGTGTATAGTCCAGCCTGTGTACTCCATCTATTTTGCCAGCTTCCCAGGGTCCATGAAATAGCTAAAACTTCACTGCTGTGATAACACTACATCAGTAAGTGGTGATCAGTTCCTAAGGTTAGAGGAAGACTTCTTGATAGTTTCTCAGGCTGGATGCTTGGGAGACCTTGTGGCCATTGGTCAGTAAAAGCATTATCATTATTATGTTCAAACACAACAAAAGAGAAACAATTGTTAAAGCACAGTCCCTCTGCATGATAAAAAATTCAGGTGTTGCAATCTTTCATGTACTTCATAAGATATCTAACACTAAAATTAGAAGTTGTCCACTATACCTCACTGTTGCTCACTGTCTTATATTGTGCTAATTTATTTCAGATAGAAAGGCATCAGCATTATGCTTTATCATCCTTCTTTCATCACACTGAATTACATCCAAATATAATTTAGGCAAAGTTTCCTTTTTTAATTTCTTTTTTGTTATCCATATAGAAGGGCTCCCATGAAGCAGACAAGCACAGTCACTAAATTGGAAAATCCTTATCAGTTTAGCCAAAGCTCAAGTTTTTATCTATTAGCAAGGCATGCAGGCCTTTACATAATCTGGCAGTGGAGTTTCTGCCATTATAGTCACTATCTCAGCAGCTCTATGTCAGTTCATTTCTTCCAGGTATTTTCAGCTTTGCAAAGTTAGAGTTAACGTGGTCACGGTACCACTTCTTCAGATACCAGTATATGAAATTTCCTATTCTCATTCCCTTTACTAACTCAAATAATATATCAGAACCGGGCAATATTTACCAGGAACCAGTTATGTCTTAGATTTTTGACCTGCAAAATTTTTCAATTCCAGATGTCAGTCTTTTAAGTTGGCAGAAGCCAGAAATAGAAAACTATTTTCAATAACAAAATAAGTATCTTCTTTTTAAATGTTGGAGAATGTGGCAATGTCTGTTTTTCCCTAGCCTGGCAGCTTGGTGACTCTCAGGTGCAAAGATTTAAGACAGAAGCCTAGAAAGCTGATTAAGCACACTTAACTGAACATACCTAAAGCCTAGTTAACCTAAATCCCTTAGTAGCTAAACTAGTTCACCACATGCCTAAACTTAGGCGCTGTACACGTTCATTAATACCCTGCTGAAGAATTACTCCATTGCCATCCAGAGGTTAGACAGTGGAGAAGGCGGCAACTACGTTTTGCCTAACAGCCCAGGGTTTGTATCTGTTGCCATGATTCTGGTCTTAAGAACAGGCCCTCCTCAGAGGGATGTCAAAGTCTTGAGGACGAAGAAGATCAGAAGGTGGCAGCTGGAAGAGGAGGAGTCACAATATTTTCTCACACCATTGAAGTTACCCGTCAGCCAGAGAGCAAGCAAGCCAACACAAGATATTAGTCTATGGAGTGGGGCATGGGAGAGGGAGAGGTCCATATCTGTGCCTTATTTCCAGGAGCTGGTCTTTCTTTAAATCCAGTGACTGTGTTTTCAAAATATAAATACATTTTGGCATTATGTAATTTCTGCTTAGAGCACTTACTTGCTGTTACCTCCGATGGCCCGATATAACTCGAATTACACTAAGTCATAGTAAATACATGAATTTGTACATCGTTAATCCCAGTACATTTTTTACGTCTGCAAAAATCACCTTGCTGCTCAGAAAGCATTATGGAAATGATCGCATGGTACAACTAACCTCATTTTCCAGCTCTCTCTGTCACGCTAGGAAAGGTTATCTTTTGTATAAAACTATGTCAGAGCCTAGTAAAGTTTCAGAGTATTTTTGGGAAATATTTCTCTTGAGTATAACTTGTTTGGTCCCCCCCTCGCCTCCCATAAAACAGGAATAATAGAAAGTTTATTAACCAAAAGAATCAGCTATACTATGAAAAGATGTCAAACTCTGCATACGTCTACTATATTAAAAAAATACAGGTTTAGACATATTTGCCTTAGTAATTCTACCCACACAAATAAACTATTCTAGAATAATGCTAACTTTGTTTGTTGGTGGAAATATAGCTATTGTTTTTTTCAAAACTCATGTAGGTAAATTATATGAAGCCAGTTTGCAAGAGCTGATAGAAATCATTAGCACTTTGCATTGCTTCTGCTGCTTCCGTGTATTGTAGCCACACATTTTTAAGCACAAATAATTCTAAAAACACTGGCTAACTGAAATGACCTGAATAATGGCAGAGTCAATAGTGTAAGTGCAATAATTGCTCAGTTTAGCATGTATTTCTATTTAGGCTCCTCAATCAATAAGATATCTGTGATTAAAAAAAAAAAAAAGCACCTACCTCAGAAGTAATGAAAATAGAAGTATGGTCCCGCTAGGCATGCCTAGATTTGCGTTATTAGGGGTCACCAAGAAATTATTTTGCTTGTGCAATAATACTGAAACATTATTTGCCATTTTTCAGCTGTTCATGTATTTCAAAGAAAAATTAAAAAAGGTCCTCCAAGCCTATGCTCAGAAGCATATAGCATTGTCAGTAGGTGTGGACTTGCCTTAACTATGACCTTAATTTGGTTTAGACATTAGATTGGGATTCATTTAATCTAAAAGTCTAATTGTTAACTATACTCCCTCCCCAGTTGGCAGAGAAAGAGAGAGGGGATCTTCAAAGGACAGTTCCACCAAATTATCTTAGGACAGATTCAGCTCCCTGTGAAGATGCTTATCTCTTTCCATGGACTACAGAGGAAGCCTGAAGAGCTGGCTTAAACTAAATACTCAGCTTGGCAAATTTTAAAGTTTGGTGAGATGAGGCCCACTCCAGGTACAGGCACGGACTGAGGGTTATCATTTTACATCCTGTCCCATTTGCCCTTTTCTCCAACAGTAATTACACTGACATTATATTGGTACTGGTCAGAATGAGCGAGGAGATCAGACTTTGAGCTGAAGTGTTTAAAAATTATTGCAGAGGAGTTCTTGGGAAAGCTCTGATTTTGTACAGGTCAGTGGCAATTCTTACCTGATCCTTCCAGAGGCGATGCAGAGTTATGCTGTCCATAACCTTACTCTGTGTCTAAACAGCACATTTCAGCCCCTGGGTAATAACAATAGCAGATGCTTATTATATTTAATTATTAACCATCAGCTCTTTGAACTTATCACCTTAGTCTCTCAACACCTGCATGATGGATGGCAGAATTCCTGTAATTTCAACTTCCATCAGTCAGTAAGTAAAAGGCGAGCATCTGCTAGTGCTCACCAGTCCCTGAGGACTATCATTATGATTGTTCCTAATGGTGTTTTACACAAAATGAGTTAGAGTGAAAAAGGCATGTTAGGTTATTTTACACATATACAATGTCAAAGTATTTATTGCCCTGCATATGGCAACTTTAAAACATAAAGAGAAATACCAGTAGAACATTTCTTATTGCATTTAATATTTATGCAGTGACATAAATTTACATGTCCTTCTAAATGCTTTTGCATTTTAGACTGGATCAAAAGCTCTAGTTAAAGAAAGGAAGGAAAGGTAGGGAAGATGTGGGGGAGCTGTACTCTATCCTCCATTGCTATTTCCGCACTACAAGTTATGTCCACACCAAAAAGTGAAGAAAATCATCTTTGAAAGTGGAAACAAACAAGGAAGGTTCTTACAATGCCATAAGAAAGCTGGTAAATTCTGCTCAGAGGCTTTCTAACTGAAACAAAGGGCCTACAAACATGGATATGTTGCTTTCAGGACGTGGGCTGCTAATACACCTGCATTGGCATCTAATGCACAAACACTGCCTCAGTGCACCCCTTTGGGTCAGAACACCTGTGCTCTCCTTCACTGTACCACAAGGAAGAGTTTGAAAGGCGTCTATAGCAGGAGCCAAAGTCTCTTCGAGCTGTCCACTTCCACCATGCTCAGCCAACAGGGGAAATTTGACTATGATGTGCAATGCATTAGCAACTTTATCTTTAAAATCTGATTTTCTCTCAAAGCATTTTTAGGAATTAGGGCAGAATAATGAAGTAGTTAGCATCAGTCTTCTGGGAAGCTTTCAGGGTAACTACTGCCATGTTGTCTCCCAAGGCTACCCCCCTAAAGAGATCTCATTGCTAAGAGAATATCATATTCCCTTGCTTCATGCATGATGTGAAAATTATCCAGAAAGTTGCATTACTTATGTCTTGCAGGACTCGCTAATGAAGCTTGGAATTCATGTGACTCCAGTGCAAAATGGCAATGTAATGGCACACTGGTATGCCAAAGGAATGTTCCAAAAGTCCAGTGAGTTGTGAAGAGCTGTCCTGGTTTCAGCTGGGGAGGGTTCCATCTACACATCATGCAACTGATGCCACGTGGAGTAAGTGGGTCGCACTGATCACACAACAAGCTCTAATAGGAAACCCCAGTTGCCCAGGAATCTTGGAAGTGATCATGGACTGGCCAGAAGGCAAAGATTTTGGAATATCACCAGAGGAGGAGGTGACACATGCTGAAGAGGCCTCACCATATAATAAACTAACAGAAAATGAGAAGAAATATGCCCTGTTCACTGATGGATTCTGCCGGATTGTAGGAAAACATCGGAAGTGGAAGGTTGCTACATGACGAGTCACAGAAGCTGCTGAAGGACAAGGTGAATTGAGCCAGTCTGCAGAGATGAAAGCCCTCCAGCTGTCTTTAGACATTGCTGAATGAGAAAAATGGCCAGTAATTATCTCTATACTGATTCATGGATGGTGGCAAATGCTCTGTGGGGGTGGTTACAACAATGGAAGCAGAGAAATGGGCAGCACAGAGGCAAACCCATCTCGGCTGCCCCATTGGGGTAAGATATTGCTGCCCAGATAGAGAAGCTAGTTGTGAAAGTATGTCATGTAGATGTTCACATACCCAAGAGTCAGGCCACTGAAGAACATCAAAACAACCAGCAGGTGTATCAGGCTGCTAAGATGGAGTGGGTCAGGTGAATCTGGACTGGCAGAATAAGGGTGAATTATTTATAGCTCAGTGAGCCCATGATACCTCAGGCCATCAAGGAAGAGATGCGACATATAGACGGTGGATTTGACCATGGACACTGTGGCACAGGTTATTCACGAATGTGAAACCTGTGCTGCAATTAAGCAGGCCAAGTGGTTAAAACCTCTCTAGCATGGAGGACAATGGCAGAAATATACATATGGGGAAGCCTGGCAGATTGATTACATTACACTCCCACAAATCTGCCAAGGCATGTGCCATGTGCTTGCGATGGTAGAAGCAACTGCCAGATGGATGGAAACACACCCTGTGCCCCATGCTGCTGCCTGGAACACTATCCTGGGTCTTAAAAAGCAAGTTTACAGTGACATGGCACTCCAGAAAGAACTGAGTCAGACAACTCAATTGTACTCATTTCTGAAACAATCTCAACGACACTTGGGCCAAAGAGCATGTCATTGAGTGGATATATCACATTCCCTATCGTGCACCAGCTTCCAGGAAGATGGAATGATACAATGGACTGTTAAAAACTACATTGACATCAAGGGGTGGTGGGCTCTTCAAACACTGGGATACACATTTAGCAAATGCTACCTGGTTAGTTAACACTAGAGGATCTGCCAATCGAGCTGGCCCTGCCCAATCAGAACTTTTAGGTACTGTGGAAGGGGGTAAAGCCAGTGTAGTGTACGTAAAAAATATGTTAGAGGAAACAGTTTGGGTTATTCCTGCCTTGGGCAAATACAAACCCATCCATGGTATTGCCTTTGCTCAAGGACCTGCATGCACTTGGTGGGTGATGCAAGAGGATGGGGAAGTCTGATGTATATCTATCTCATGGGGATTTGATTTTGGGTGAGAATAGCCAATGAATTAAACTGTATGATGTTAATTGCTAATCTACCACTATATGTCATCACTACTATGGTTGCTATATGCTATATCAGTAGTATTACAGTAAGAATTCACCAAATTAATAAAAAATGAACTTTGATGAAACTGAGCGAAGTGCAGCGGTGATGGAACCAGAACTGGCTTCAGCAACTAGCACCCAGCAACTTTCTTGAGATCAACATCTTCAGCCCACAGATCGTGGCACAGACTGTGCCAGATACCTCTGTTGTGAGCTCCAGATACAGCATGCCACGATTCAACGCCACACACACCATCTCTCTTGCCCTGAAAGGCTATTATGACAGATGGAACCCAAAGTTATGGACTAAATTAACTCAGTGGACATTTTAGAGGGATGTCCCACAGATTAAGGGGATGATATCTGTATATGTGTATATATACACACCTATATTTCAAAGACAGGAAAGTGGTGGTGACTATAAAAGCATAAGGCATGGGCATGATATAAACAGTATGGAATAAGGGGTGGATACTGTCCTGGTTTCAGATGGGAAAGAGTTAATTTTCTTTCTAGTAATTGCTGTGAAAGGAGTGTCAATAATTCCTATTGTTTTTAGTTGTTGCTAAATGATGTTTACACTATTCAAGGACTTTTTTCAGATTCCCATAGAAGCATAGACAGAACGATGGAACGGCCAATGAAATATTCCACACCATAGATGTCATGCTCAGTATATAAATGCGGGTTAACTGCAGGGGTGGGAATCCGCAGTCACTGCTCAGGTGGGTGCCAATTCACCAGCTAGTGAGAATGACCTGCGTCATTATTATTGTTATTTTTCCTTTTCTGTTATTTTTTTGTATTAAACTCTTTTATCTCAACCCACAAGGGTTGTTTTTTCTCCTGGCCCCTTCTTTTTTTCCCTCTTCTCCCCACCCTTCTTGGTGTGTAGAAATGTGTAGTCTGTTCCTGGTGCACAGCTGGCATATGGGCAGACGTGCATACACACACACACACACAAATCAAAGCTGAAGGTAAATTTCTGGTAAGAAAAAAGTGCAGTATCAGGAAAACAATTTCCTAACATTGTTAGTCTCGTAGTAGGGATATAAATACATGAAACCCCTATGATTGCCCACCAGACATGCAGATACGTAGAATCTACATTGAAAATTCATTATTGGTGAAGAACAGGTTTAATTTTTTTAAACACTTGAGTAAGTATACAAAACCTGATTTTTACATTCATAAGCATATGAAAAAAGTATTTTTCCTATTTATTAGTTGGCAATTATTGTAAGTAACTATTGTAACTCTTTATGACTGTTATATCCATCATAAGCAAAAAATTTTCCAGAAAATGAGGAGAAGATGTTAAATGTTTCTTAAAGTGATAAGATGTTTGGAAACCAGTTAATAAAAGCTGGGATGCAGGTAAGGACCTTCTTCAGAAAGGAAAAAAGACATATCTGTATTTGATCAATTCTCCGGGGTTTTTTTTCCAGTTTTCTGCTGCAATTTCAGGAAGCGCTGAATGAGTCTCCAGTGGAGTTCCCCTCTCCCATTCAAGGACACCTCAGTGAGAGAGTGTGGTTTTTGCAGAATAAACTCCCTGGGGGATCCCTGGTTATGAAACTTCTGTTCTATGTCTTGATAAATGCAAATTTCATCATCTCTAAAAGTTTTTTCTGCACCTGATGAAAGAGGAAAAGAGCATGCTTGAAAGCCTTTCTTGGCATTTAAGAAGTTCTTTACTGGTTACAGATCAATTACCTTTATGACAATGTTTCAGGTTATGAAATAGTTTTTCAGAAGTAATTTGAGGGTAATGTCCATTTTTTTTATGAATGTCTGGTGCACCTCAAGCAATTAAAATAGTGATTGTAACAGAGTCATAAAAGTATATATCAGAGATCCTCTGGATAAGTGGTAGGATTAATTTTTTCAGATATACCTTCAGATATACCTATATGAAACTTCAAAAGGTGCTCATGTGCTCTCATCAGTTACCCCACGTTGCAGCCTGCTTTGAAAATCCCCTGTAAAAGTATTACATACTGGGAAAACCCTGTCAAATATCTGTCTAATATCATATAGCCATCCAAATCTTAATTAATTTTGTTCAAAACAATAGAAGTGATACTGAGATTTTTCTCAAATCTATCTTGATCTTTTCTACTATAAAATCAAAAGAGAAAAAATATTTTCTTCTTCTGCAGTATTTCTGTCTTGCTTCTTATGTAAGAAGCTGAATGCAAATGTTTGCTTTTCTGTTCTATGATGTGGCCCATGCATTTTAGAACCCTGAATCTGGGAGTTTTCAGAACATTCTGATTTTCTAATTTTATTTTTCCTGTGTTGCTCAGCTCTCTGAGGATCCCCAAGCAATCCAAATGTAATCTCCAAATAAGTGACAGTGAATCTAAACTTTTCCACAGCACAGTTTATGCTGGTAGATATCTCAGACTAACCAAGGGTATATAGATAGATTTGCAGTTTAAAATTTAATAGATTTTTCTTTTTTTCTGCAGCTCCTGACTGCATGATTTAAAATGGTCATTTTTTTCAGCAGTTTTTCTACCCATCTTTCCCTGCTAATGCTGAGTCAGAGAATTCAGGCTGTTTAATTGAAAATGGAGTGACAGGTCTTTATAGCCTGATCGAAAATCCAGAAGAGTCAATGGGAAGATATCCATTGACTTCATTTAACTTTAGAAAGCTGTACCAAAAGCTTGATGTATATTCAAAACATATTTATTAACATAATTTCAGCCCTTTTTGGCTAAGAAACTAATCTTATTTTTCCTTGGTTTTGCTAACCTTATTTTTAGAAAAGTAATTACATTATGGCAGGAAACATTTACCTTTATTAAAAATGAAATCTCTCATACTTATTAAAAGTAGCTAACAAGAGTAACACATTAGTGCTGGGGGCCTGGTGCAAGAGTTGAAATGAGGTCCTTTCCAGCCAGTTGCTGTAGCTGCTTACCCTTTCCCACAGTCAGTGGCCTGGGAACATCACTGCAATTACATCACCTGCCCATTCAACAGCTCACCACTGAACTGCAGAATGCCCAATATTTATTTGCCTCCCAGATATAAGAGAGAAATAAAGCAGTGGCCCTAATTGTTAATGGCTGTTCTGGTGTGCAGGAGCAACTTTAAGGCTTAACTCAGGACTAAATCTACATCTTACCTGCACTGTTTGTCCTCAGAATCAGCTCTTAGGCACTTGTAATTAGTGCTCCCTGATCAGAAATGGCTTTTTTTTTAACACAAATTCATAGATAAATTACCATTCTGGTGGGATGGCCCATTTGAGTCGAGAGGAAAATAACATGTCCTCTGGGTGTTGGGCTCTTGGGAGGCAGCTCTTGCCTCCACCAAGGTGTCACGTTTTCACTTTGGGCTCTCTGCTTCTGCATGATGTTGGACATCTGCATAATGACATTCCTCCCAATCACTCTTAAAACTAGGTTTTATAGCCAGATGTCACCACAGACCACCCATCAAATCAGTTGACAATATCACAATATACCTTTCCAGAAATTCCAGGTATCATTTGCCTCTTAGTTGTTGATCCACGGGCCTGACACCCAGGCTCGTTATGCCAGTTGTTGTGTGCTCCTGTTTGCTACGGCTTATCACACCCAGACCCTGTCTCCATTGCACTTGGTTCTTGGCCAAGGAAAGGCTGTGATAATCATGTGTCATGCCTCCGTCTACCCCTCCTGCTATGCAGTAATTTTACACAACCAGTGTCAGCAGACACAAAAACCCAGTCTTCTTTCCTAGAACCCGATAACCCCTGCTGCCAGACACAATATGAAGGCATCTGATTCCCTGCAATGACAATAAAGATTCCAGATAGGAGATTTTTAGGAGAACTCAAAGTTCAGGCCATTTTCAGTACCACAGCCGATGCAGGCATAGCCATAAAATCTCTTGTGAATACTTTTACCGCAAGTAGGTAAATCTCTCTGATGAGCTAGAGGACAGCTAAGGCCTGAGAACTACTACCTGGTCTTAATGGTTCTATCTACTCCCCGTACACACTGCCGAGCACCTACTGCCACCTTGTTGAGACAGTCAGGCATTAGGCACATGAGAAGAGTCAAAATCAGGCAATCTAAAAGTCCTGCCACAGTGGTAGAGTTATCAGTAAGGGTGTTCAGTATCCCTCTGATATTATAAAAGGTTCAGATGAGGTCATGGCAAGGATGAAGAAAGATAAGTAGGTTTGTAAGAAAGAAAGAAAGAGAAAGGTTGCAAAAGGAAGAGAATGAAGCCAGATTTCCCTCCATTTATGACCAAAACCATCTGCATACAAATCCTCTCAGCTTCATGATCTGAGGACTGACAGAAAGTGAAAGTGTTGTTGTCCTATTTTCAATCAGTAGAGCTAGATGACAATGGGACAAAAAAAGAAAGAAATCCAATGACATTAACAATATCAGCCACTATTTTTTTACAGTCGTGTCACTTTGTGTTCTAGAACTACATCTGTCTAAGGCTCTCCACAGGCAAACAGCTGCAATGGACTCAGCTCTAAGAGACTTTTGCAGAAAGAAAGGATCTTCCTGACAACATTGATGGGTTACTGGGACTACTCCAGTTAACACCATTGTAGATATGGTTTCCTGTGCATCATTTCACACTGCTTATCACATGCTCATCTGACTTTTGTTCCTTTGTGAAATAAGATCAAAAAGAGGAGAGGCAAGGAAAGGAGAAAATGTATTTTTGTGTACAATCTGTATACAGTAGGGCATTGCCTTGATCCTTCTATGGGTTCTTCTAATGCAAAATCCTGAGGCATCTTAACAGCTAGAATAAAATAAACAGATGTTTTCCTGTTTTTTTTATTTATGTGTACAATCAAACCTCACTAATTTGTACTATTGCATGGGAAGACCCATTTTAAATGACAGAGTAAATGAACACTTTGCAGATCAGAGTTTTATTCATTTATTTTCTAATTGACATTTGTTTTCAGCTATTTGTGGTAATACGTCATTATAACGTTGTTGTTATTTATATTAGTACCGTTGCTACCTCAGTAAAAATCAGTTCTGAAAAAAGCCCCAGTATTCTAGTTAAATGATGTATTGGTGCCTAGAAATAGACAAGAACTAATTAGTGAAGGAATCCTTTGTGCGTAGGTCATTTTTACAAAGCCGTTGGGAAAATGAATGTTCAAAAGTATGTTGTTCAGATGTCAAACACATTAATAAATGCTTTGGAGAATGGCATGTAAAATAATGTCCTGTTAATAATATTCTGTCTCAATAAAGCTCTGTTACTAAATCTTTACTATGATATAAGAATGTGATAGGTAATGTTTTAGGCTGAAAGTATACTTCTTCAAAACACAATTTATTTTAGGCAATACCTTCTCACACGTATACACCCATAGGTGAAATATTACAATGGTTCCCACTTTGACAAACAGCTAGCACATCCAGTAGCCAATTTTTGAAGTTTTGCAAAAAATTATTTAGTCACTGAATTAGAAAGGTATTGAAAAACTGGCTTGTTGTTTTTCTTTTCTGACCTTTGCCTAACCGGAAAGAAATCTTTTTGCTCAATAACGGCAGTTTTTGCACCCAAAATTGTACCACTATTCATTTTGTATGATACTGCCAATCCCCTGAGTGGTATTCTGAGTGATGTTACTGATACAGGAATAAGATCATATTGACTCTTAGAGAGCCTCCAGATAGCTGTACAAGCCACATCCAGAAGATTTAAAAGACTTGCTCTTCCCTGCTCTGTTAGTACAGGTTACCACCTTTGTGAATGGCAGCTAAAGCTAGTATGCACACCTCTAACTTTTAGTGGCTTGGGAAGTGGTGTGTGTTTGCTGTTGTTACCTCTCCGATGGGCACAGTAGACTCTGGCAAAAAAACAAAGGGTATATTTGAGGGCAATAGCCTCTTCATCATTTCACCAGCGGTCACTTGAAGCCACCCTTCAAGGTATAGAAATCCAGAAAAACTTTTTAGATTTGTCTTTCTAGTTCACTTAAAATAAATCTAACTGGGCTTCATGCATGAATATTTTATCTATTTGATGTATTCTAATAAATCATGTCTGAAAGCTATCGAAGTCTGAAGAATCTTTGAGAAAAGCATCTTCTTCAACACATGCTACACTTTTCTTCCTCTACACCTATAACCCATATAGCCTGGAAAACATACCTGCTGTACAAAGATTTATCAGGCCTTGAAAAATAATATTTTTTTTTCAGATCCAGACAGTACAGAAGAAAGTAAGTTCTGTAAAGAGTGAGTGCTTCGTGGCTTTAATAATGAGAAACAGAAATTTCATCTCAAGGATAAAAAAAAATCAGTTTCAGTTTGACATCAATCAAAGCTAATATTTACAGCTTCTGAGTGAACCTCAAAAGATTTGAAGTTCCAGAAATCAGATTTATTTTTGAAAATATTACGTTCAGAAATCAAGATTTTGCTTGAGTGAAAAATGCATAAACTATAACCACAGAGCTGAAATGCTAGCAAGAACCCTAGGGACTGACTCATAGGGAGACTTACTGGCTATATTCATACTATCTTCTTTAGGTAGCTCACATAGTCACTGTAGTGCTTAAAGACCAAATGCTTAGCCCTGGACCAGCCTTCATTCTCTACATTCCTTTTTCAAATCCAGCTAAAGAATTTTAAACCAAAAGGAAAACTAAGATAATCTAATTAACTGCATCATATCAAAGTCCATTGTATATACAGTATTTGTTCTTATATTGACTGTAATAATTTGCATTTGGCTAAAAACTACCTTCTGTTTAAAACATACCTTCTAAAAAATGTACGCTTAGTCTTAATTTAATGACAGCTACAGATGGAGAATCTGCTTTGCGGTTTCCTCCCATGATTAATCACTTTCTCTGTGCTTTATTTCTCTTTAGCATCTGCCTTGTTCTTGTTACGCATCTCCTTGCTGAACATCATATTTTCTCCCTCGGAAGAGTGTTATCCACTGCATTTAAGTGCATTCTCCATCTTTTCTGTGATAAGTCAATAAGTGCAAGCTCTTTAAGTTGAAATGGTGGGGAGTCTTCCAGTTTTCAAACCAGTTCTGTGGCTCTTCCTAAGCCCTTGCCAGTTTTTCAAGCTGTCTACAAGCATCCAGTCTTAGCTTCCTTGGTGCATGTGAGCTATCTATTAGCCATCTGCTTATACATCTTGGAACCATATCAGAGTTTTTTACTACGGGACTGCCCTTGGGAATTGGGAAATCATATTCTATTCTAAGATCATTGCTTTCAAGACTCACCTCACCTTTTTGTCCGTCAAGATTTAATTTTAAAAATTTCTGCATTTGTCAGGTTCTACATAATAACAAGTTGCCCAGGTTACCAGCCAAGCTAGAGTGACCTGCTCTTACTATTATTTCTCATCCCGCTTTTCCCGTACCATTAACACTAATGTAGTCTTACACCTCTTCCAAAGATATATTTCACACTGACAATTGGGTTTTTTTCAGACCTGTTTGTTAGTCATCTAGTTTAAATCCACGTGTAATTGACACTGTATACTGCTGCAGAGTTCTTTAGTTAGATGCAAGGAGTTATTCACTTATACATGTTATCAGTCTAAAAATCTATATTTACAATTTTAAAACACAGTTATAATGTTATCACATAAATGAGTTTACTTTGATGAGACCTATTATCTGAAAACCTGATATTGACTACCATTATGTTCTTAGCTTTAAATACTTTATGAACTGAATCTTGCCTCTTTTCCATTATTTTTCTGCACCTGGTGACACATTAATTTTACATTCACACAGTATCAACAATCTCAGATATTTGGAATCTTCCAAGGACTCCTATATTTAATAAATATTAATACTGTCATTCCAGAGACTTCCTTAGAAATGCAGGCATCTTTAAAGCATTCCTTTTTGACTAATGAGCCAGAAAATACCTCATTCTGCTACGTTATACTTGTCTTTGCAAGCATTCATATTTGTTGAATACATATGTCTTCTCTCTCTCCCTCCTAAAAATTTTGTCATTCCTTGTTAAGAATAGAATATATGTTTGTTTCTTCCTCTTGAATAATATCTTTCCTTTCCTACTATCACTGTGGTTTCCTGTGTTCCTAACACATATTTTAAACTTTGACTGTCATTTCATAAACAAAAGCTATTTCTTCAGTGTCTTTAGCTTCCCTCATTATTTTTCTCTATACATTTCCACATTTTTCTGTTTAATATCATTCTTTCTGGATGATAATTTCTTTACAGAATACATAGAAGTTATATAGATATAAATATATGCTCTCACATTAGCCAAAGATAATTGGTGCAATGCAAGAAAGGGACAATCACTTTGTAGGACCAGTTGTGTATCTTCCCAACTGGAAGTAATTATCCGTGATGAGAGAAAAGGTGTAGAGACAAGAAGAAACATTTCTCTTTTTCATCCACTTCCTTCATATGCAGACTTTCCTCTGAGTCCAGGAGACAACTTCTCATGGTGCCAGCTTCCTCTGGGGTTTTGAATCTTTCAGGTCCCAGTAGGCCTAGAGGAACTTCTCTTTCCTTCTTTATCAAAGACTGGCATCTTCCTGTGCCTGAATCTAATACCATTCTTACTTGAGTTCCCAAGCTGAAATTTTCTGAATATCAAAAACAAGTCAAGTGCTTACTTGCAGGCCGTATCTTTTATGGCACAAAAATATTCTACCCGAGTTCAGAAGCCTGGTAGGACATTTCCACAGAAAGCTTGTAGTTTACTCACATGGATAAATTATCAATCTTTGTCTTCATCTGTATGCTGGTGAAATCTAGTCCAAGCCCATCAGATTATGGCCATTGCACCAGGGTACTTTTGTTCTCCTTCTTAACTGGAAATCACACAGTAACATAGCTAAATTCAGTGTAAGCATCTTCTCTTAGGAACAATCAGTGATTTCAAAGCAGTCCACTACTAGCGGAACTATGATAAGAGAATTCAAACATCTATAAATATCCTATTGTCTTTGACTTGCTGCTTTTTTGGTAAAAAGAATTTATGTTTTCCTCATTCAACAGATGCTGAAGACAATAGTAATAATACATTTCATTGCGTTTCATGATTTCTGCTTGTGAACATTGTTTTTTCTTTGTTCAAGATAAGAGTTCAAGAATAACTGCACTCTTCTGAATAAATATTCACTTTGGCTAGAGCTGATATATAGATCTCTCCTCTATAAAATCTCTCTAAATACTGGTCTAAGTTATTAAATTTGAGGATTGCAGATCACTGGAGAAAGTCTTGCCTAAAATGCAAAAGTGCTAAAATACTTAAAAAGAATCATAACTTGATGTCTTCATGTTACATAAAATTGTGTGTGGATAATACTTTATAGTAACTATATTACAATATTCTGAATGTCTGCATAACTTAGTACTAGACTATGACTGATAACCTCTAGGCACACAACCATCTTAATTTATTCTTGCCATTTGCTACTGTTATTCAATCCCTGCCTGCCACATCCATCCTGGCTTTGACAGCTTCTACTTTGAGGTTATAAAAAAGTCCGAGATAGGTAGGACGCAGGAAATTCAGAACATCATCAGAATATCTAATCTGTAGGCATGTCACAGCAGTGTGGAACACAGGGTGAAATATATATAATGTAGAGTAAGAAAGCCTCTGTATAACATCCCTGAATTTAGAAAACTGAAGGACCTCACTAAGAAACAGACTTAAAGCAATACAGCGATAAGATTTTGCACATCTGCGACTGTTCAAGCGTTTCTTAAATGAGCATTTTGTAAATCTTATCCCTAGTCTGAGACTACAGGATGTAGGAATATTATAGTGCCTGTATTTAAATTTAACAGTGCAGAATTTTTTAATTATTCTGCATTGGGACTGGGAAACAATTACAGTTCCGTTTGGTGAATTTCCTTCTTAGATGGAATTATAATGGAGTATGAAAGCCTCAAGGTATTTTGACACAAAGGCCGTAGTTTCAAGTTTATGTGACAGCTAGTCTTGGCATTTTATTAACACTGACTAGATAAAAACTTTGGTGGGAATATCAGAGAGCTCCAGAGATGGCTTGCCACTTGCTAAGAAAAGCATTTTATGTAATAATAGAAACATTTTATATAGTAAGAGAAACAATTTTCACAAGAAGACTTCTGCACAACATGAAGCAATGGCTTCATTTCAGCAGCTCCATTAGCAAGTAAGATGATTAATGTCATTTTGAACTCCCATTAGGTGTTTAAGAGTCTCAGGTTGAAAAAGTCAGTAACATACTTGAATCAAAAGTACTAGGATAAACCCTCCCTTTCCGAGGCCCAGTTAGACAGCAGTCTTTCTGTGGAGCTGTGGAACAGACAGAAGTTCTTGCTCTGCACTAAACTCCAAACTTGAGGTGCAATTCTGCCTACAGTTGCTTCCCCACTGATGACTTCTGCTCCAGTTGAGATCCTTTTTGAAAGTGTTGGAATGCAAGAGAGACACATCTGTCCAACTATAATAATTTTCAAAAGAGCATTTATTTTTCTGATTTAATGAATGCAATGAAAAAAGGAGAAAGAATTTGCTAATTGCCTGAGTAAAACATCATCACTTTCCCTGATTCACTGTGTGAGAGTTTACAGAGGACTCAAAAGTTCATCCCAGATATTTTTTATGGAAAATCTTTCACTCAGCCATGAGAAAGATACTAATTTCTATAGTTTCATCTCCCATCACTTAGTTCCCCACCTTTGATTGCAATCCCTTGTACTTTTATGCCTTATAAAAATTGCAAGCACACTGGGGCACAAATAAGTTTGTTTAATTTGTCTATGAAGCACGATTCTTTCCAAAGGCATTGAATGAATTATATACGATAATTTGTAGAGAAGTTGTTTGCAAGTCAGAGGGCTTGACAGCAGGCCAGTGAATTAAAAAGAAAGCAAAGTTAAAAAGACCTTCCTCCTTTAAGCCAGGTTGGTCTTAATGGCCAAGATACATCTTTTGTTTGTAAGTATTCAGTACGAGACTGCTTTCCCTTGTCAAAGTACTTCCTCTCAACATGGGGCAGCTGGCTGCACCATCGGAGCTTACACTGAGATTTACAAACGCCGTGTAGAGCACAACTAGGCTGACTAGGGCAGCAAGTGCATCCTTCAGAGCAATATCTAAAACTAAAATGTAGCCACATTTAAACTGCAGGAGTGGAAAGCAAACAGAAACAATAGAATGGTACCAAATCTTTTTGCTTACTTTTCCTTGGAGAAATGGTTACACAGTTAATGTGATGTGTATTAAACACTCCTCAAGTACTTATTTATCAAACCTGTGTTCAAAACAATCTGCTAAAATCCATTTACTCAGCACTGCATCAGCATTAACATGCTTCTCTCAGACTTTCTTCCCATCCTTCTGGCTATATTTCACCAGCCAACTTTTTTTTAAAGCATGACAAGACGAAGTTCCCATATTTCCATTCAAAAAGTACCAGATTTGTTGCAGAGACCATGTGTACAGTTCATGCCCAAAAGCCCCCATGTATCCAGAAAGCATGTCCCATAGAACTGATGAGTCATGTGAAGGGGCCATTTGTCCTGGATTTTCGGACACCCAATAGCCTAGTCAGACCTATAAATTTTGTTTGTAAGTACTTTAGGGCAAAAATCTGTCATTTTAATCTGTTGAGAAAGCACTGTTCTTTCCTAAGGCGAGGTGTGAATAATACATGACAATTTAAAAAGGAGCTGTTTGCTACTGTTACTGCTCCTGCAAAATCTCTAGATTCTCAGACAAATGACCAAAGTACTCTTAATGCACTCAGGCTATATTTTTAGGTGCAAGGAGAGGACATATCCTCTAAAATCCAGACTTAGGGCACGTTAAATATTCAGTGTTACCAACTGAAAATTCAATCTCAGGTTATTTGGTACTCTATTTAGTATCATGGATTGTATAGGCAAAGAATTGCTGTTCTCCCTTTAATTTCTTATGAAGTGCCGAAATCTTGTTGAAAGCAAGGATTTATATATCTAAATGCTTTTGTAGATCCAGAGTTACTCTTCCCAGTTGCAAAGAAAACCCTGAAAATAAAACCCACCTTCAAAAAGCAAAGAAACTAAAAAGACTGGAAAAGAAACAATCACAATAAAACAAACAAACAAAAACCCAAACCAGAAAACAGAAAGCATATTAAATTGACCAATTTAAAACAGAAACAAACAAAAAAAACATCCCCAAATTAGCATATTTGCTTCTTAAATTCCCTAAATTTTCATATTTTTTCAGTAACCTTCACCCCTTTACTTAAAAGTACACTGCCAAAAGCAGGCATGAACACCACATGAACATGACATGTTGTTGACATTTTCATAATGCACCAATGATAATGCTGTAACTTGTAGATATTGGTAGAAATTGGTTACTAGAAGAACATCATGTGGTTATGTGTCTGTACACATGTGTCTTCTAGAACATTGCTGGTTTTGTAAAGTGAGCTAGTGATTTTTATGATCAATTATGTTAATGAGTAATCATTATTAATTATATAGATGTAATGTGGAATTGCAGAATAAGGAGTTATGCATGTTGGGATATGTATAAAAATAGATACAAACAGACCCGAGAGTGAGTAGAAAGAAATCATCAACATTAACACCATTCTCCTCCTGGCAAAAAGGAGGAAGAAACCCCCACAATTTACCTAGTTTTCCTGATGAAGAACTTTGAATACTGATTACTCACCGTGAAACCTTCCTTTCTTCTTGTTGAGGAGCACAGGAAGCACAACACCAGAGAAAGTGGTAGTTATTAGGAAGTCTGTGTATATCAGTTTTACCTGTATTACTGCATTAATCAGCATAGTAATGGGATAATTTAGACTGTATCTGCTAATACCATTGCACTTAAGTTAATAATAAATCTTTGATCAGACCATTAAGGCTTTAATTTAAATTATGACTTCATATAGAAGGTGTGTTTCCTTAGCCCAAATAAATTGCTCAGGTGTTTGCATTGGTTGTTAAATCTGGGTGCACCAGCATTCACATCACCTCTGTTTATGAACAGTCCCTGTTTTCATTATAGACCTTCAGAAAGGCTTGGATACCTTGTGTAATGCCTGAGATTGTTTACAATATTCTGAGAGCAGAAAGTATCAGTATTTGTATGAAACACATCAGAATAAAGAATTAAGATCCATTTCATAAAAAGCCTTCTTTATTTAACTTTGTTTTAGGAGTGGGCTGTCAGGCATCTATTTTCTGTGTGTTCAGATCAAACCCTATGTAAACCTGCCACCTAATCACTAAAAGACCATAAACTCATTGTTCCAGTACAAACGAAAGGAAACGGTGGTGCTTCACTTGGCTAAGACTGTTCTCCAGAAGGCCCAAAGGACAGAGCTCCCAGAGGAAAACTCATATCCACCTCTGTGGATAAAAAGCAGAAGTATTTCCAGTTATATCCAAGTCTACCCAGCACACGAGGAACGGCAGTGACTTGAAACAAACACGTTGTAAGAACAGGGATTGAAAAGCATCCCTAGTTTTAGGTAAGATTCTAAGTATGGAAAGGACATTACTATTACATTACTAGTACATTACTATTCTGCCTTTAACAATAAAAATAAAAATAAAATTTTTACATGGTATTTTTTTTCCTCAAGACAACACATAGCAAGGTCCTTGTTGAAGCTGCAGTTAGCAGCAGCAAAAAAAGAGGAGCAAGGTTGAGGGTACCAAGCCGCTAAATAAAGTTCAAATCACTCTAGCTGCATTAAATAATGGAGTTTCTGAACTGGACCAAAAGGCACTTTGCAAAAGACGGCACACAGGCCTGCCCACCAACACAACTCACTGTCACAGCTAGCAAAATATGGAAAGAGAAAGTGATGTGGCAAATGAACCTGCATGCACTGGTAACACGAATAGGCTGAGAACCCCGTTTGCAGACAGTTGCCGAAGTCACTGTCAGGGTAATGTTTTAATATCACTCTTAGTCACACATTTCTGAGATGTGTTACTAAGCTCCTTCTCTCCTTAATAATTATTCCCTTGCTCCATGTGAAGATTTAAAAATTGTGATTGGACAAATAAGGCCACGGTCTAAGGTGGGTGTTCAGTATTCCTGGGCAGAGACTTGAGGATGATTAGTTGTTTGTCAGCCAGAAACCTTGTTAATAGCAAATGGCTTACATTTTGAGTGTGTTCCGTCATGCTGTAAGCTAATACAAAAGCTTACATTTCAATTTCTGAATCAGGCTGTAACAGTAAATTAATTTAACATTCATATTAAAATTCTGTATTTTCACATATATATAACTAGCTGGAAAGTTCTGCTTTTTGACTCAAATTTTCCACACCGGGTCTCAGCCCAAAGGTGAATATTTTTAATTTATTTTCTTTTCGGAAAATGTAGGCAAAATCATTTCCTTTACCTATGCAAGGATTAAAAAATATTCTATATAAAGAAGTTAGCTGTTTTATGCATGCAGAAAGCATTTGAACTTTAAAAGCTGAAACTTACCAGGTTGATACAGAGGATTAGTCTCCAGGCCAATTTGCAAAAAAAGAAGTATTAACAAGGTAAGAGTAAAAATCTACTAAAAACAGCTATGCAATGTGTAACTTAGTTACTGGTTGCAAATTCATTTATTTTTGCCAATTAGTTTATAATTGTGTCACTGTTTATCTATATTCAGAATCAGATGTATGATACTGATCTTGCATAGGAGTACAGGTCTGCTTGGTGTGTCCTTTCATCAAAGTATTTTCCAGTTCCTAATTACAGCAAAGTATGTTCCTAAGTAAACTGTGAATTCCAGCAATAGTGTAAGTGTTCTAACTTCAGTTATTATCTTTCCTCCATGAGAAGAACAAATCTGAGTTTTGGAAGGCTTTGCACCCCTTAGAGTGTTTTGGCAGCTACTTCTGAGCACCATTGTGGCCTTTCATCATAGGTAGAATTGTTAAATTCCACCACAACACTGTGGGGTTGGGAAACCACACAGATCTAGAAAAAATTATTTGATAGTGCAGGTAGAAAATTAGCTTCTTATTCAAGTGGAAAGGCAAGGATTTAAAAGAGATGATTCTCACCATTTTCTCTAAGCACAGAATTAAGATGTGGACCAGAGCAGTGGCATCTGAAATACTGAGATTCTTTTGTAGCCAATGGAGCACTGAAGTTTGACGCCTAAATTTAAAACAGATTAATAACTGGCAGATAGAGAGCACCGTGTCCAAGAACATGTGCACAAACTTGGCCAGTGACACACAGGATGTTTGTAGCCTACAGAAATCTGACCAAGGATCTCCTGTACTCTAGCCAAAGGACTTACTCATCCCTGTCCTTTCCGCTACTCCCTTAACCACTGTCTCCTTCTCCAGCTCTACAAGATGTCCACGTAGACTGCTGTTTCTTCCCTGTAAGATTTATGGTAACTATGGCCTCCGGCAGGTGAACCTTCCTGCCACTATGAAGAAGGTGTTCTCACCTTATCTTCTCTTCCATCACACTTCCCATTTCTCTGAAATAGATTGGGCCCTGAGGGTTTGCCACAGGTAGCAGACTTCCATGTAGAGGTCTTGTGCATGCTGGCTTTTCTTACGTAACATACAGTGCATGCAATATGGAAGATGTAAGGCTACCATTCTTAAAAATGCCACCTATAAATGTGGCTCTACACAGAAATTTTCTTGCCTGCAATGTACGCTTTCTCACATAATTTAAGATCTGTCCTTTTAGCTTTTACAGGGCTTTACAGGACTGACTGAACAGACTTACTGGAGCACAAGGACAAACATCATGGGATGAACTAGACTGTCCAACCAGGTATGCATTTAGACAGATATAAACAAGGAGATAAATTTTAGGTTCAGAGAAGTCACCAGAAAATACTACATGCTTGAGTCAACATTGCAAAACAAGTTTTAGATGCTGCTAAAAATCACCTCACCATTTTTCCCAAAAGTGTCCTGCCTCACAATCATCTGTTAATTCATTCTTGAATGTCTTCATTTCATTTACATAACACAGGCCTTGTCACAGTGTGAAGTTACCTAAAATAGTTATTATGTCTTTGGGCAAAAAAAGGCAGACAGCAGCAGAAAGAAAAGACTGTGAACATTTAGATCTCCTACTGAGATGGAGATTATATGTCTGGTTTCCTAAATATCCAAAGTGAGACTAGACTAAAGCAGTGGTGTTTTGAGACCTCCCTAATTTTGTCTGATGCCTTCCAACTTACTTGCTTCCTATCAATACTAAGTTTACCCCAATGGGTTTAATTTCACTCACTGTCACCATTCTTGGTGGAAGTAGGCCAAAGCATTCACATTCTTGACTCTGACGATGATTTTTCCAAGGTTATGCATTATAAGCAGTTTCAAAAGCGGATTTTAATTTTGCATGCCTTGATTTAATGTTGTTCATACAAGGGTCTGCAGGCAGATGCACAAAATTCACCCTGCCTCTAATTCTATAACTGTATTACACATATATCTAATACAAACAATAAAAACTTATTAACACTTTAGAAAAAGCTGGCTTTAGTCATTCTCTTTTCCCAGAACTGAAGTATGTCTAATAAGTCTTGCCTTTCTCACAAAGGTATTGGAAGACTTAATTAATTAATGCTTGTAGAGTACTTTGAGATCCCTGTATTATTAAGTGTCCTGCTAGTCCACTTCTCTTAGTGACTCAGTACAGCCAGAAGCTGTATCTCCTGCCAATTACCAACAGGCAGGCAGCCAAAAGAGCAGTGGCAGATACAGAACTTGTACCAGTAAAGCTCAAACAGGGAAACTTATTGAAGTAAATAGTCCAGAGTGAGGGACAGGAGGGGAAAGAAGACAAAATTGAGGACTAGGGAGGAGCTAAGCCCATCCTCTGTCCTCTTTCACCCTACAGATGGACTTTTTCTCTACCACCTTTCTCCTCTTGCTTGCCCTTTTCCTCTGAGTTTTATTGGAACATTTTAATCCCCTTCCTTCCACCTTCTGCCTCAGAGTGCTGTCAGGGGCCCTTTTGGGGAGCTGAGTAGGATGCTGTTAGACTCACTGGTGTTTAAATCCCACCTGCTTGCTGGAGGGGGTCTCTCTCTTTCCTGGTCTGTATTCATGTAGGCCAAATCCAAAGCTTATTGAAGTCATTGACAGTCTATCCCTTGATTACAGAGGATTAGGCCTCTATGCACTCCATGGTGTTGCTAAAATTAATTCGATAATGTCTGTAGAACCCTCTGGAAAAAAATAGAAACAAATTGCTATCCAAGGAGAAACTGGCATTACTGTTTCCTGGAGAGCTGACTGCAGATTTGATTTTTGTCACCAAAGTAGGCATGCAACTGCAATGCCAGTGCAGGGCGCTGTGCCAGTCCCAGGGCACTGGAGGAGGAGTCGTGATCTTGTTTCAGTTAACAGAGTTTAGAATTTGTTTCATCAAAAGTACCCTGACAAATGCATTGTTGTTTATGGACCGCTGATTACATGTCCAGCCGTAGACAAGACAGGTAGTAAGACAGGGCTTATCCCTCAGCACATACCAATGAGGCTGTTCTGCAGGCAGCTCCCTGTGGCCAGATGCTGTACTGGGACGGATGGAGTCCCACTGGGATTCTTTGTGGGTGCAGACGCAAACAGTCAGTTGCAAAATCACAGTTTAACAATAATCTTTGTTGGAGAAATCCAGGAATGAGTATCAAAAGTAATTGATACATTGCTTTGCTGATGAGGAAGGATTCCACATCTCACTAATCTGTAAATACAACAGTATATTACTGTGCTAGCTTTTGCCTACACCATAAATATTCAAACCTCTGGGTACAGGTACATGATAGAATATGTTCAGCTACCTCAAAAAAAAAAATTTTGGAAAGGTTATTGAGACTGCAAAATTTCAGAGACCATGCCCACGTACTTGTGGCACCAGCCCGCAGCACAGCAGGGCCCCAGATCTCTCTTGGCCAACTGACTTCACATACAGAAGTAACATTGCTTCTCTCTGCAAAACAATCACTTCTCACTGCAAAACTGTCACTAACTGCTGCCACTCCCTGAAGTATCTCAAAGGCTGTCAGGGAGCAGACTGGCAAGGACATTGCCTGCCCATTTGCCCAGGAAAGTGAGCAACATGTGTTGCCCTGCATGTTTAGACTTGTCTGGAAAAAGGACAAGCGATCGTCACCTCCTCTAAATGCTTCAAACATTACAGCATGGATTATTTGGTCTCAGCAGAATTCAAAAAGCCTTTGTCATCCATCAGAAGTGGCCTCGTCCTTCCCCATGTGCCAAGCAGTGCCGTTGTTTTGTAATGAACAGCTTCCATCAGAGCGCACAATTTCTCATCCTGTCTGACTCTGCTGATCATTCTTGTAATTAAGTCTCTTTTGATTCTCTTTGGCAGCGCACCATCTGCACAAGAAGGCACACCTGGAAAGCAGTTTTCCTCTGGTTTTGCTATCCTTGATTAAACTCTGTTTTAAAGCAGAGAACCTTAATCAAAAGAATTGCCTGACTGGAAGTAGCTGCGCCTGTCTGACTTTTGTCACCGATTCCCTCTGAAGGCTGCAGGATTTGGATTTGCATAACAATTTCCAAAAAAGGGGGGAGGGGTAATATTTTCAGAGGATTTCGCTGTTAGGAAAAAATAAAATTGAATGAATTAAAGACAAAAATAATAGGATACCATGGAAATTTCATAGATTTCTGTAGTAATTATTATAAAATCCTATAGAATTTATGAGAAAAAATATTTGCTTTTTGTAGTATTCTTTTATAACTCGCAAGAATCTCATTCCTGAGTTCATTCAAGAAAATGTAAAAGGAAATATTCATCTTTTAATAAAGAACAAGTTTAAATTGATGCTACCCCCATAATTTTAGGAACAAGAGGCCAGGTCATTGCTGCACCTCTTATAAGGCACGACATAGCTGGACAGCATAAGAACAAAAGAGAGCGGGATATTTTATAGTTTGCTGTCATTGATGGGGGGTGAGGATCAACAAAACTTTTATGTTGTTTATTCTGTGTTGAATCAAATGCCAAAAGGATGATCAACGTGGACTCAGATATATGTATGAAAACATACATGCATATATTCCAGACTGGTCCCAGTGCCTTCTTCCAGTCCATTCCTGAACTAAACTACAACTCATTGCCAGCCTAATATCAAGCCCCATGCTGGTGCTCCTAGCTTATTACAGGTCTCTAATGGCTTCTGGTAGAGTGTAACAAAGCTCTGAGTCCCTGTACCTGTTAACAAAATGACAAGCTGCTTCCTGTCTCTGATCTCCCATCATGACCTCTGCACCAGGTAGAAAAGACAAGAAACTTTATCTTTGTCGTGTGAAAACTTTTTCCCTGGTCATTTACAGTACCCAAAAGCAATTAGATAGAAAGGTTGTGACAGGAGCCAACAGGTATAAAAATAAAAACCAAAAAAAAAAAAGTACAGTTTCTGAAGTGAGCAAATTGCACAGAAAGGGGTGTTTTCTAAGTTTGCAAATAGTTGGTGCCAACCAGTCTGAGCTGCTTAACAGCAGTGATACAGCTTTAAAAAGCAACAATAAAAAAGCACTTAGTTTACTAAATAATACACGTTTTTTACCCCCGATGAAAGGCTGCTCCTTATCACACAGATATCAAGGTGAGCCACCTAATGGCACTAATTTCAAACCCTGCTGCTGTAATACTTAGTGCATGGGATACAAATTACAATGGATTCAAAACAGCTAGTGGTACATTTAAAAGAGGAATAATACTGAAATGCCAATTTATTAGCTTCTGAAATATGTGTGCGAATTTCCATAAAATGTCTGCTAAGAACTGGCAAGAATCTGTAACACTGATATCTTGGGCTGGGCAAGGCTTAGAAATAAAAGTACCTGAAAGACCGGTCACATTCTCAGTGGGAGTTATGTTATTTACGTGGTTTGTAGTTCACATTTATAGCAGTGCAGGTTACTCTTTATTTCTCCCACTTTGCATCCTTTCTCTACAGTTAGCTGTTCGTTCAGCAAATATGTTTCAACTGAAGCTTCCTTGACCTGATTTATAACTTGGGAAACGTACCTGTAACAAGTGCAATTGAATGCTCGACTCTCACTTTTACCTATGACACTCTTTTCTTCACACCTTCCTGGCCAAGTCTAAATACATTATTTCCGTAGCTAAGCTCACATAAGCACAATGACATGCTCACTAATAAACAGCTTTTTCTAGTAGCTTGTTCCTGTAGAAGAGAAGGAAGTAACTACAGATCAGAATTACCTGCTTACTAATAAATAGCTTTTTCTAATATCTTCCTTCTGTAGACAAGAAGGAAGGAAATACAGATCCACTGCTTTTGCAATATTGACTTGCACAGTTATTGTTTTTGTTAGGACCTGCACAAACTGGACTGACTTTTGAAATTTATCACTGCTTCACTCTCACCAAAATCATGACACTGGCATTTCTAGTAGCACATCTTTTAAACCTGCTATGAAACTGGGCAGTACTCAAAAGACCAATTCCTTCTCCAAGGTATCACTGCTGTGCAAACAATGTGCAATGGTGTCAGCAAAACATGTGGCAGGCACATTTATTACCCACAGGTAAAGGAAAATATTTTGTGTGCCTATGGCTGTTGCAAATCTTTCATGCAAAATTGTTTAAAGACTTAAAGCAAGCTGTATAAAGAACGTCTCTTCATTCGGTTTACTTACTATAACAGGAATGTTTATAAATAACTATCTGGGACTTTTTGTTTGCAGACATTGCTAACTAGCAACTGTGAAAAATCGTCTTGTATACATCAGAGTTTACATAGGGTATATTACTGAAACATAAATAACACAAATACACAGACACCGGCTTCTGTGAAGGCCTTTCACACAAAAAGCTTCTAAAAAGGCCATCTCCTGTGAGTTGTTCCACAATGTGTTCTCCACTCTCCCTAACAGAAGGCTTCACCCAACATGGGACACTGTTACCAGTGGGCCTTGTGATTAGAGGATGCCTTCTTTACCCCTGTAACAGCTATTTTTCCTCACAAAGTGTAGTGATCCTGGCCAGTGACCATCATACCTCAAGAAGGCAGTGATCCACATCACAGTCAACCTGAGTAAGTGTACACCTATGCTGTGCTGCGCCTCCAGCATCAGGCTGTGCTGTGCTGCTCAAATCCCTTGGTTGCAGGACAATGTCAGCCAGCTATTCACAACAGAAGAGCCTGCAGGCAGCTCCCGCGGAGCACCTGCAACTCCACCACTCCAGTGGCCTTGCCTTTATAGACCAGTGCCGCGGGAAGTTCTCACGAGACCATGTCTTCTGATTGATGTCAGAAATGACAGAGAGTTATTTTCTTGTAAGAAAATCTTATACTAGCTCAAATGACTAAAAAAGGGAAAATGTTTTCATGGATGAGATCTGCACAGCAGGACATGGGAAAGTCCATATGGGGTCCACCCAATGCTGCATGAACGCGGGGAGCCCAGCATCTGAAAAGACATCAAATTCATTCATTCTCTATGTCCCTCTTCTTATTCTCCCTTACTGAAACAGTTGTTTTATTAAGCTTTTTGTTGCTGGGTCTTTCTTACTGAGTTCCTGAAAGAGCCCTCTCTCCCTTTCTCTCACCCCACTCTCCTGGTGCAGAGCACAAGGAGGCACCTTAGCTGAAACACAGTGAACCACACATTCTGCACGTAAGAAGACAGAAAGAAGCAAGAAGAGTTCAAAGTGATTCTGGTGTTCCTGGTACATGGTTAAGCATCATTCAGTGGAAGCAGAATACCTACAGGCATTCACTGAAACTAATACTGCAGAGGTCAGGGGTTCATGTTTAATGACTGACAGGAAAAATATTTTGAATGGGATACAGCTACAAATGAAAATATCTACCTTTAAAAGTATGTTTCTACTTTTAATCCAGTAGTCTTAACTTCATAACAGAGGATAACAAGTCAGTTCACTCTAACGTAGC
Organism: Ibidorhyncha struthersii; assembly: GCA_013398815.1. Lineage (NCBI taxonomy): Eukaryota > Metazoa > Chordata > Aves > Charadriiformes > Charadriidae > Ibidorhyncha > Ibidorhyncha struthersii. Next base: position 252,541 of record VZSZ01001042.1, read on the forward strand.
CAGCAAGGTCTTAATTCCGTTGCCGAGTGCACTGTGCTGTCTGACATGTCCTAAGATACAGAGGCATCCAAGTGTGGATAGCAGATATAAAGAGAAGGAAATTTTTCTGAGAGATTGGAGCCCAACTGGAGGTCACAGTGTGTTGAAACCCCCATACATTGCTCTTGTTATACCATTAATTTGTGGAATAGTCAGAGAACAAGAGACACACAAAGCACTGTTTTCACCTGCACAATGATGTGTTTGAAACAAACAGAAGTAGAGTTGTTATGGATCCCCTCAAAGAAAGCATGAGTTTCAGAGGAAGTACAACACCATAATTTTGCCTGCAAAGTCATTGGACATTATTTTCCTCTCTTTCACTTCTTCCCTTTTCATAGTATATTAATTCTTAACTTGACATTTGCTGCATGAACACTTGATTCGGTGTTAAGAAAACAGCTTAACAAGGAGAAGAGATATGCAATATTAAAGGTCATTTATGTCACCACCAGCAAAGTAACTTAGATGCTTAGAAGACTGTTAAAACTGATCTGAGTCTCAAAACTTTTTAATGCTATATTCAAAAATGTAGCTAGAACCTTGCTTTATTAAAGCAGCATTACTACTTTTGGTAATAGAAGATCTGAAAAAACAGTGAATAAAGATGCTGTTGCTAGGGAGAAGAACAGAGGGCAGAAAACAGTTAACTATTTCCCTCACCAACTTTGTTCTCAAGTCTGGGGGGAACTGAGCAATTTGATCTTGCGAAGATACAAGGAGGAATCTGTGGAATTAAAGCCACTGATGTTGAAATCGCTTAATGGTGATCTGAACAGATACACCTCGAGAAACAAAGTTTACTTTCTTCCTCATCTCCTGGAAAAAAAAAAAAAGTAAAACAAAAAATCATTATATTTTTTTGCATCAGACTTTGTGAGTTTTTTGTTGAAATCTTTACAGGAAATGCTTAGGATGGAGAAGAGACGGTTTGAGTTTCACTATCTAAACCAGCATAAATAGAAGGATATTTTAGCTTTTGAAAGGCAATCTGATAAGTGGTTCCCAAAACCTATATATTTTTGTGAAAAAAACCCACCTTTTTTTCCCCCCCAGGAAGTCATTACTCTTCAAAACAAGTGTCATGTTTGACACAGTCTAATTAGACAAAGACATAAGTTTCTGGTAGAATAAGTTATTGAGGCAGAATAAGCTTTTAATTTAAATTTTAGTCTCACTATCTTCAGTGGGCAAATACCCAGTCATTTCCCCATTCCAAGCTTCAGGATGTCCCCTGCTGATCTTGTCACCAAAATCAGGAATAAACGCCGTAACACCAATGCAGTATTAAGAAGCAGGCACCCTCTTTACTGCAGCACTGGATGCACGGGGGATCACTCCGCCCAATGTGCATACCACGGCTTCTAGCTAGAGCCTATTTATTACAAGGTAGGCTTTACATATTCATGACAATTATACATATGAAAATTATTTCATTAACACCTCTCAGCTGTGCATGCACTTTCTTCCTTAGCGGTGGTCCTGAGAGTCCTTGGTGGTTTCTTTTGTCTTCTTGAAGAGGCCACCTTGTTATTCTTTGGGCGAGCTTTGTGCTCTGTCCTGCAGATTCCTTTCATATCAGTCTCGTAATTGTGCACTTAATCTCCTAGACCGACTTGTACTAGCCTACCGCTCCGGCCTTGAGTTACAGTCCATGCTGTCTGAGTTCTTTGCAGTTATCTCTTTTTACATTATTTCCATTCTGTCTGCAATTTAACCATTTCAGCACCTGCCTGAAAACCCAATTTTGTATCAGTCTTGTCACAGTTCTAAGTACAATTCTTCTTATAATCACATGCATGGTGTTCAACCTGGTCTCCTGAAGAGAGAGTATATCAAAGCAGTATCTCATTGCATATGAGATTGCCACGTTATTCAGCTGCCACTCCCTAATTGATCTGAATCCATTAATCAACTTCAAGCAAATTTGTCAAAAAAGTCACCAAATGAAAGTTTTAATGATCAGTTTTATAAAAGCCAGATAGTCAGGTAGACATGAAACACCCTTCATGAAGTCCCAGTCAAAAAGCTTCAGTGAAGAGCTACATCTTATTAAGCATCAAAGACTACATCTGTGGTAGCCGGTAGTATAGCTCAACTATAGCAAAGAACTTGTGCTGGTGACCAGATAGACACACTATACATTTAGTGTATAGGGATGTGGCAGAATTTCGAACCAGCTCTGATTTGGTCTTGTGAATGCCTGTGAGCAGCTATTTTGGTTTTGTATCATCCAAAAGGCATCAAGCTCACAGACTCTACAATGCAAAATAAAGCGTTGTAAGCGGGGATAATGTCAGATTAGCTTCAGAAGCTCCTGAACTTACAGTGCACCCAGGGAACCCAATCACAGACACAGCCCAGAGGAAACCCATCCTACTAGTTCTACTGCTGTCTGTTCTATTGCAGCAAATGAGACTACAAGTGATTCCCTCCTTCCAACATTTCTTGCTAAACATGTAGGGATGAACAGAAGTTCATCAACCATGGAAGCAGTAAGTAGTAACTCACCAGAGAGGTAACTTGTTCCTTCTGCATGAAATCAGATTATCAGGAAAGGATAATAAGAATTAAACAATATGGCCCGGGGCACCATCTGGAGAAATACAGAGACAGGAATACTAACCCTTGCCATGTTTTTCCTCCAAATAAAATGACACATGACAAGAGCAGAAAATGAAAAATGAACATATTATTCCCAAAGCAGGACTACGGGGAAGATGAATTAATAGAGGAAAGGATTGGATATTCAGATACATATTTAAATTTATCCCAAAGCTCCAAACATTTGGAAGATTGATGTCAATATAAAGCATCTTCAGATTTTTCAGAGGAAGAATATTTAAGTTAATAAGTTGCACTGGTGGAAGTCAAATCAGGCACTTTTTTAACTTTCTCCTATGCATTTGACATAGAGGGGTGACTGACCCACAAGCTGATGACTGCACCCTTCAAAACATGCTCTGGTGTCACCCTTATACAGAGGCAAAAATGTGAAAAATTGGTGATTCACTTGCACTTTTCTCGCCCTGAGGTACTGATTTAGTACCAAATATGTTCTAAGACATAACGCTCACACTTTTAAAAAGGTTAATGTTAATGGTAGTGGCCACTTAATTGGCCCAGCTTGCCTGCTGTGTCCACCGTCCCACTAATAGAAGCCAAGAGAAGTAACGATGCCTTGCAGTCAAATGGTCAGGCAAGATATAAAACAATTTCCAGCAAATAGCCATTTATACTGAGGAGAAAATGAGAAAAGCTAGGGAGACAGACTGACAGCTCAAAGGCTCATCAGAGAATGAACTTTTAGCATATGGCAAGAAGCTGAAGGAAGCCGTGAGGTAAAATAGTAAAGATTGCTATCAGTTTTGGGGCTGCTTTAACATATTTTGTTGTTGTTGTTGTTATTTCCTACAGTAAAGAGAAGCTGGTGTTTTATTCTTGGCAGATTTCACCTTCATTGGTAATTCAATGTAAGTGACATTATAAAGCCATAATATGAAACAAAGCCAATACGCATTAATGGTTTAAACTTCAAAAAGATCATTAATAACTTAAGTAATCCTTGAATTAATGAGCTGGAGTCTGCAGACACTTTTTGCTGTTTCTTCTCCTGTTCCTTAATGCTGAATTGTTGGACAAGAAAGATTTGTTTTCTAAGGGCAAATCACATCGAATGACTTTATCACGCTCCATCTTCCCCAGTGCAGTGGAAGCTAATGGCTTCTTCCATATTCTGCTTAGATTTGATAACAAAAAGTTGCACAAAAGCTGAAAAATACCATATAAATATATACTTCATAATAAATTGCATTAATTTTAATATAGTTGCAATTAGAATGGCGCAAGAGTAAAGAAAGGTAGTTCAAAATATTTTTAAAAAACTGGTAATAGTTTTTTCAGTATGAAGGAGAATAATTCCAGCTGAATTTCAGAATATATATAGTTTATGTAACAGGAGTCTTAAAACCATCCTGTAACAAGACAGTGGAGTAGCTGTAATAATTCATATGTTACTTTAAACTTCAAGTTGCATCAGATGGTGATGTCATTACAGATATAAAATATTAGTCATATTCTAGTTACAGAGTAATTATACTGCAGATAACATATGCCTATAAAAAAGTTATAACTGAAAATGTCATGAACACTAGCACCCCACTATTTCATTTGCATATTTCAGTTTTGCTATTTGTCTTCTAGATAAAATACATATATTCCAGCTTCTTGTGCAGTGTAAAAGAAGGAAGGGCCATCTTTTCCTTTGTAGGTGTTATCTAATGAGGGACAAATAATGGCAATGCAAGAGAATGGGAAAAGATTATTTTCACTTTGTTGATCTGATGACAATTAAGGTTTTCTCCCTTGTCTTCAGAGATTCAGAAGGAAGTATTCACTGCAACTGCTCAGAAAGGGAAAGCGTTTTTCCCTTCCCACAGCAGCTGTTACCTTTTCAGCCTAACAGTGAAACCAGCACTGAAGCTGCAGGTTTCATACCTTGAGACTACTGAATGGACAGAGGAAATTGGCTTGATATGGTTTATTAGGAGCAGTGAAGCAGCACAGTAAGCATTCATTCTATTCAACACAATAATAAGGTTTTTTACGTTTATTTGGTGGAGATATTATTTAAATCTCTCACTTACAGTGGCTTTTCCACAGTGACTACAAATGCTTTTGTGGGAAATTCTGGCTACTTGAACAAGGATGAAATACTGGCAGACTACACAAAGAATACAGGCATCAGGTCAGGAAGATTGTAACAGTTATTCATTTGGGGTTCAGACAGAAGCGAGTAATCCGACATGCTACAATTTTTACTGTGGCTTTTTTCTGTGTGACAAGCAGTATGCAGAAAAATAAGCAGGATATTGGCAATATCTCTCAGGATTCAGTAGAACGGCTAGTCCCTTCTATTTCCATTAAAATTTGACTTTGGTGGGGTTACATTGATTTATTTCAACTGACAATAAAGTCCTTTAGACTTTAACAGTTGTTATAGATGTAAATTTGAAAGCTAGAAACTGCCAGTGCTGGTTGGCTGGACATGGATTGGTGGCCTGGATTTCTTAACACATCATGGATTTTTGGTGAGTCGTTTATTTTTTTCTTTAAATAAAGGTAGACTTTGATGTTTTTCTTAGGGCTTGTTTAATGCTGCTATACTGATTGCTCCTCAGTAAACAAAGATGGAAAAAGGACAAGGTGAGCAGTGACTGCACCGTGACACAATATGACAGAGGCATTCTTTGTCTTTATCTCTCTACAGGCTGAAGATGATTAGGAAACTGCTATTTCATGCTTTCATCTACCTCACTGTCACCTAAACACTGCAAGATTCATGGTTGGGGTTTTCTTGAGAATTTTTATGTTTGCATTATAAAATGTGACTTCCCCCAACTGAATTATTTTCAGTTTTCAGAAGATGAAATCCCTGAAACCTTTTGACACACCTGAAAATTTCCACAGAAATAGATTTCTTTGTTCTACATTTGAAGTGAGATATAAAACCACTTTTTAATATATGTGTACATGAGTGTAGTATGTATCTGTGTGTATATATATGTACGCATAGAAAGCATCTGACTAGCTCTCATATGAAAATGATGGTAAATAAGATACCAAAACAGTGGAAAGCAAACAGGAGGAAAATTCATGTTGCATTACATATCTGGATCCATAATCATAAAACCACAAAACCCCACAGAGTCATCGAGTTGGAATAAACCTCATAAAGCCGTCTGGTCCAGCTCTTCCACTCAAAGCTTGGAAGTTAGATGGAACTTCAAAGTTAGATGAGGTTGGTCCAAGTTGCATCCTCTTAACATCATGTATTGAAATAAAAAAATGAATATGGGAAACTTAAAAACTCACTAACTCCATCTCCTTGTGCCGAGGCAGCGTGAGGTCTACCATTTCTGATCCATGCTTCTCTAATATGCTTTTGGAGACCACCCATAGAAAGATTTCTACTGCTTGTCCACCTTTTTTCGGTACTTGACTGCCATACACTTAGAAAGGAAAAAAATCCTAATACTCAAAGTTAAGGTTTTAGATCTCTGTTAGCTTATTCTTGTCCTTCTTCCATAGTATTCAATCACAAGAAATTCATGCTGTCATTTTAAAATAGATCTTAAAGTTATATTATTTTCAGTAGGAGTCCAAAACGTACTTCCTTCAGGCTACCTACAATTGTAGCCAAATATATTAAAAAGCAGTAACTTGAAAATCTGGCTGCAGAAATACCAGAAATACTGCTATTTTGTGAATGCAGGAGTTGATTTTGCAGACTTTTATGCAAGTCATCCACACTTTCGTTACAACCTGTAATACTCAACAAAGCTGATAGTTGGCTATTGACCCAAGAATTCTGACCAGAACAGCTGAAAGACTGGAAGAAGGGTTAAAAATTACTTTTTCCCCTATGATTCTTCCTCAATTCTTAGGACTGTTTGTAAATAACTGAAATTAGTTGAAAGAATATCCAGTTCACATCCTAGAGCATAAAAAAGGCTGAAATGGAGTCCAGTTAATGGTTTCCGGCCCTGAATAAAAACTCTTTTTTTAGACAAAATATAATTCTTTTTTTTATATTTAAACAAAATATAATTTAAAATAAGAACTGTGAAATTCTTAAAATTTAAAGGAAAAATAATATATGAAAAGTGAAAAAAAAAAAAGAGTACCAACAGAAAGGGAATCTTAACTGTATAACTTCTTGTTTAGCACCCTGAAGAAATATTTTGCACTACTGGCTATTCAGCCTGTAAGTAGAGGTGCTACAGTTGCATCTGATAGCTCCATGCAACAGGTTTATCTTTAGTTACACGCAAACACCTGTTTTGTATATGCAGAATCCAAGAGTTTATGGCTCTGTAAGTTTGCTAAGTCTTTTATTACATGAATAGCAGAAGATGGATTTTACTGTCCCATTAAAAAAACTCTTAACCCAGTATAGCATGAAAAGATAATATATCTGAAAAAATAAATCTAATTTCTCCTTTCACCTACCCAAAGTAATACTCATAACCAGTCCAAATGTTTTTTTCCATATCAATGAATCCTAACTTTTAAAATAAAATAAAGTATATTTTTGAACAAAATTCACATAGAATATATTCTTGGTTGTTATACAAAATGCTTGCTCTGTCATAGTGCTTAAAACCTGTTTCAGGATTTTGCCAAAATATATTCTTGTCAATATCTAAAACTGATCTTAATCCTTCAGCAAAACTTTCTTTTGCTATTCGTCACTAGAATCCACAGGCCCTGGTCACATCTCCGTGCAATTTCAGTTCCGCTAAATGCGACTCTATGTGCCCTGATTCCCAAATGTCTGCACAGTCATAAGGCTGAGAAAAGTACTAAGAAGTACCTTACCTCCATGGCGTATGAAACAGGGGAAGAATCGTTCTGCTCCACCTTTGGCATCCTTTTCCCTGTCATATTATGTCATGACACCCTGCTGCACAGAGTGTTTTCCTCACCTCTTTCTTTGGACAGTGACAATATATTTCAGTCTAAGCAAATTTTCAGTATAAGGCTAAGCGAGATACCGCCAAAGTATACTATATTCCCCAGCGATAGCCCCCAAAGTATACTATATTCCCCAGCTTTTATAGAACATGAACAAACAGCCCAGCTTTATGTTTAAGAGTGAAGCAGGTGTGGAACACTAAGATGTAGGTTTAGGGTTATTAATTTCATGAATAAATTATGAATAAAAATGACATCTGTCCCTCACAAACTTGATCTAATGTGAGCCAGCAGCAAAGGGCATTGCATTCCCCCCACTGCCTTTCAGCCCCAGAAGAGGACCTAAACCTTATTTCCTTGCCTTTCACACACAGAATATTAATAAACTGGAGCCCCATCATCTACTCCCAACACGTATGAACAGACATACACAACATACAGAAATCCTCAAGTCAGTCTTACGTTACTGCTTAATCATACTCTTCTTTTTTCAGTTTCTGTATCTTCCCAGTGATTTCAAGCTCTGTGGGTTTGATTTTAGAAGTCGTATACCTTCCAGAGTTTTTTCAATGTTTTCTATTCTGTAGCTTGCCCACTGAAGCTTTGTGCTGTGCTGTTACTCCCTCACCTGCTCTTTCAGTTCATTGCAGGTTGCTCTTTTTTTAACATCTCCTGGCTAAACTGGGGTCTACCAGTGAGAGTCTAATGCATTCCCATTGCTGTGACCACAAAAGACAACCTGAACTGCTTCAAAATCATACGGAGACACTTTATTTGAGGTTTTAAAGGGAATGTAAGTTATTAATGAAGCTTTCAGAACAATCAGAATCAGGTTGAGCAGATGCCTGCTACTTATTTAAAGATTAACATATAAAGCTGCTTGATTTGCCTTAAGTAGCTTTTAAAAATATCCAGAAATTATTTTTTAAATGTTCTCAGATTTCTAAGCAAAACTAAAACATCAAGGGTGGTTGGGGTTTTTGTTAGTTTGGTGGGTTTTATTTCCAAAAGAAAAAAAAGCTTAAAAAAAAGGGCAAAGAAAATTTCAAAGACTTTTTTTTTTTCCGGTTTTGTCAACAAATTTCATGGAAATTAAAATAATTTCTGAAAAAAGTCTACTCATAAGAAACCAGGTGCTTACAGCTTTTCTTTTTTTAATATATATTTGTAATTATTATCATTATGTATTACCATATTACATTTATTCATAAAATCACCGCATGATCTGAGGAATGAAAGCTGCTTAGCCCTTTGAAGAGTTTCAAGTAATAAGATATTTAATGAAAAAGCAAAGTATCAGCAGTCTGACATCCAGTACAAACACATGCCAGCCACATACTCTCCTCCAAGGCAGATTTGGGTTACAGGGACCTTAGAATATTACAGCAGTTCTTTGCAGTTATATTAATACAAAGTGAGTGAGGTGATATTTATTTTGAATACCACACTCTAAAACCAAATATTTTTTTCTTTTCATTAAATGGTGATTTACCAGTGGTGCAGTAATACTTCACTGAAAGCAGGTCTGGAGTCAGTGCAGATCACATCTGTTTTTAAAAGCTGTACTTTTGTTTCTTAATCCTGTATTCAGGGAATACTGCAAGTTCTGATAATCAGCCTGCTATTTCTCTCAGACTTTGTTGTTAGAAATGTATTAACTTTTTCATAAAGCAATCTGTATTTGCAATTAATCAAGTGAGTTGTCTCTTTAAGATAGTAGCCTAGCAACTTCCCCAAAGCCAGGGGACGTCCCAGTTGGTGCTGCAGAAAGACAGAATTATTATCTCAAGCCTGATCTAACTTGTGCAAGTGTTTCAAAGCATCTTTCTGATTAAAAGCGAGGAGAGAAAGAAGTTTGGTGGAAGCTGAAAAAACAGTTACAGGCAGGTGGTATTCTTTATGCTCATGTAAGCTAAAGAATTTTTCAGGGCAAATAATGTTTTTATTTGTCTACAAATTAATGCAGATATACTTGTCATTTCCAAACAGGCCTAATGATGAAAAAAGTAGTTGATTTTCTTCTTGTTATTTTGCTTTATCTTCAAACTAACCACTCATTCCAGTGGAGCAAAAGTAGGATGCTGGAAGCATAAAAATGTACTTTCTAGGGGAGCTGAACTGTGTGAACCCACCTAAGTGGAATATATTGACTTCATCTCAAGGCATCTAGATTCCCAACTCCATGCAAGACCAAAGACTTGATAATTTGGGATTTGACTAAGCCTTTCACAGTTTCATGGCATGGAGTCTGGAAACACTGGGGTCCCCAAGGCTCTAAGGTGCCTCAATACCATTGCTCAGTCATACCTGCAGACTTTAGAAGTTTTGGCTAAAAATGGTCAGCAGGCCACAATAGATATCAACAACAGATAGATCTTTGAACAGGATTAAATGAAACCTCAGAGACAGAGGTATATTAAGGTCTCACTTTTGCACACACATTGTGCCCAGGTATATTGTACGCTTCATTATTTATAATGTCTTCTTTCAAATTTAAAACAGAATTCTGCTTCCTCTCCACTTTATAGCAACACAAAACGTTGTATACTACAATGAATAACAATAAATATGTTTCTTCTGAGAGAACAATTACTGCTAGAAGGTAATACCCAACAACATACAAGACAGGCCTGTCTGCCTGTGCCTTCCTGCATGTAAGTCTAAAGCTTTTTTGCATGTTCAACAAGATGGACATAATCTGTCTGTGCAGACAATTCAAAGGATCACAGCGGGGGAAAGTTTCCTTAATTTTTCAGTTTGCTTTCTCTGAGCATCTGCCAATGGTCAAAAGCCTCAAGCTATGCAGACCTAATTTTAAACTTTCCATTTAACTTCAGTTTATAGGGACTGACTTGAAGATGAGTTTTTCCCTCATGTAAAGTCATTTTTGTTGTTTCCCCGAATATTCAGCCAAGCAGTAGCTGAAGCTCCTGTTCTGAAATCTCCTTGTGTTCATTACCAGAGAAGCAGAACAGTTCTGATTCAAATTGCCGAAAGAATTTCATTTAAATCAATATATATTGCTTCAGGGCTTTCTGTCTGAGGTCAGGGATGAAGATTGTTGCAAGCAATAGTAACTCTCTACCAAAGACAGAGCCATTGAATGTTGAGAGGCCTAGATGACTAGTTTGTATAATCACCTAAATTTACATAGTTTATATGAAGCTGAGGAGGTTTTTCTTCTTTCAGTACAATACAATTATGAAAGTGTCCCCCTACTACACAATGCTTTAAAGTTACTCAGTTACAGAGGTTATAGTAAGTGCTGAAGCGCTTATGTTATTCTTGGGAGTGATGAAGTTAAAATTATTAAAAAAAAAGGTAATCCCTTTTTTATCTTTTTGAAGGACTGGCTAAAAAGTCAAATTCTATAAATCCAAGTTAGACCATCTGTGGATTAATATCATTATTACATCTTGCTACCTAACTCCTAGTATGTTCTCTCTGTCTTCCAGATCTCCTTCCAAGGTGTTATATTGCTAGAGACCAATGGACTTTTCATTGAGCCAAGAAGCAGACTCTTCATGTCATTTTAAAAACATTTCTTCAGAAAAGCTGGATAAGGGTCAGTGTTCTTTACACAGCAATCAAAGACAGTTCTCTCAACTGCAAAAAGTCAATGACTGATTCAGATCCTAAAGCACAAAGATTTGTAAGGGATAGCAATCAATAAGGTGAAGTTGAAAGGAATGGGAGTAACAAGAACTGAGTTAAATTTAAAAGACAGAGGGCTGACAGAGGATGTTTGCCCACCTGCTGTCTTCACCTTTGCAATTCACTTCCCAGTCTAGACCTAAAGAGTTCTACAGTTAAAGGGCTTTCAGACTTGTACTTAGGTATATGGGAAGAGGGCAGATAACTGAAGAAAGATGAGCACCTATGATGTAAAAGAACCAGGCCAAACTCGGCATATTTGGCGTCTTATTTGTTTACATGCTATAGGAGTAAGATTATTCCACAGAATGAAACTATTCTGTATGTGCAAAGCATAGGATGGTCTCCTGATTATATCATAAAGAAATGTGGATATCAGGGCTTCAATATAAAGTTCTAATACTTGCTAAAAATCACCCTAGTCCGTCAATCTCAGTCATACCTATTAGAATGCTACTATGCTCCTGCGAATAGCATAAGTTAAATATGCTTCATGGGGATGAGCAGGGAAGCATTTTGTTTCATCATTTTTGAGTACCTGTCATCTAGCTGCACTATATGACCCATTTACACTTCTGTTTTCTCAGACAGGTTATACAGTAGCTTTAAGAGAACAAAGGATTTCATCCTGGTGCTATGAATAGCACAGAACCTCTCACCCTTGAATTGAGTCATCAGGGACACAAGACAGCTGCCATCCTTGCAAACTAGGAGATATTCCAACAACTTCTGCATAGTTGTTCCGTTTAATGGTAACTTTGTTCAGGAGCTCAAGGGCCTGTTTTCTAGTTTGGTATCATCTGCCATGACACGTGACACAAATTTAGGAACTTTTTCACACAAGGCATTAATCTATCAATTTCCAGACATCCAGCAGCCCAGGCTGCCATGAGCCTGGAAATCTCAAACAAGTAAATACATTAAGTCTCTATCCAATTATGTCCAACCAATTATACCATGAATTTGTGCTACATAGCTGACACATCATATTTACTAAACACAAGCAGATCAAAAGGCATATACACAGTATGCCCAAGCCATCACTGGTCTGTATCACAAGAAGGTAACTGTCTTTCCCAAAGCTTCTAAAGGATGTCATCTGAACGATGCTTCCATAGGAAGACACTGGAGTTGTTACAGGAACATAATCTTCAACTCTTGGATAACTAATTTCAGATGAGAATGGAAGAGTACAGCATACTTCAGAATAGCCCAAAATTGCAGGCTTTGTGGCCATTTACCAAGCTGAAATTATGTATCAGCACAAGTTACCTACTTTGTTTCCCAAATTCATTAGAGAAACCAATGTTTAAAAGAATATTACGAGTGGTTGTCAGACTGTGGCTTGCAGTGCTATGCTAAGAAGTCCACAAATATTCCATTTACGTGTTGCTACTGTAATATTTACAATTAAAATTTTGATAACTAAGAATTCACAACAGTTTCAAGGGCTGACAGTGATCCGTAGATCCTCACCAGGAGTTCCCGTTAAGGAACCACTAGCTTGGAAACTGAGTTAATCTATCAGCTAGAAATACTGCTTTTCAGGTTGGGTTTAAAACATTGATAGGTCAGCATGGCATGTTTTCACCCCCTGTTCTGCAGATAATTAGAAGACTTTCATCTGATGGAAGCTGACATTTCAGCACTTTGTAAGAGCCCCATGTTCTCCAGATGTACTTCTAACAGGCGATTTACATTATGAGTGCAATGGTAACAGCAAAACAAGTCCCTTGGGTTGTCAGAAGGGGAAAAGTTCTCACCTAATGCATGGCTGGACTAATAAAGATTTCTTAAAGTCTATAGAATCTGGATTTTTATTCTTTTGTGTTTTTTTTTGTAGACCTAAACCACTGTTGGAACATTATAATAAAAATAATCTTATACTTGTGTTCTTGCATCCACAGACTCCGGCAGTGATAAGGGTTGTTTAACAGAGTTGGTACTGGTATTGATCGCTCATTGTTTAAAAAGGAACTTGCAGGTTAATCAGATCTGCAAGTATCTTTCTCATTATTTACATTGCTCAAGAGGATTAAATATTAGGGGGAAAGACCAAAGTTTGCTTTGCCAGATAAATAAAAATCAATTTGTTGTCATTAGTAAATGTGTTAAACGTAGCAAGGTAACAAATCCTACAGCCCTCACAAGGATGATTTTTCAAGACAGAGTAGCCTCTGAAAGGCATTAAAGACATGGCTGTGAACACGATACTGTGTAGGAGGTATTGCTCAATCCCTCTTCTGGTTAATTCTTCTGTTAACCTCATTTCCAAATCTGATTTTTCATGTAATGTGTGATATTAAACTCCACAGGGGATGGACAATTACACACAGCTGTTTCTTCTTTTAATCTCATTTCCAATTCATAGCTTGGATATTTCTTACGCAAATTGTTTGTGTTCATGACATTCAGGTTCTCTAACAGATCTGGAGACAACTAATGAGACTGGATGTAGATCTTGATGAGTTTCTATAACACCAAACACCTTCACCACATATTGTTTTGCAGCTGTACTTGCAAATTCCATATTCTAGTGTGCTTGCATCCCTTTGACTAGTTGCAGCACAGACTGTTGTGTTGCTGTTGGTCAACGTTTCTTGGTGAACTCTTTTGCCAAGTTCCAGCAGCTGCAGTACCAAGTTCCATGTTCAATAGTAATATCCCTTGGCATTGTACCAGGCTGCAAAGTACATGGATTTATAGAATAGAGAGAGTTGAACCTGATGTGAAGCAAAATTATCACCAAAATGATATTCATATTTAAGTCTGCTTTCTCTAAAACTGTCCTACTGTCTATGCTGGGAACATTTTTCCTCTGACAGTGTATCTTCCCAGACTGGCAGATCATGGATACACACGATTTGTATGAGGGTATGAGGGTTCTTGCCCCTCAAGTAGTGGGATCTAGTTCTGCAGTAAGGGGTATACAACATTTCCATGCCCATGTAACAGCAGAACAGGTTCTTATCTCACTCAATTGCCTGACAGACAATGCAAGTCAGAAAGCACACCTTATCAGCATTATGTTTGTTTACATCCGTGTGTCCATATACTGTATAAATCTCTGAGTCCATTTGGCTGAGATTAGAACGGAAGAATCGACAAAGTGACAGGGGTGAAATGCAGTTTGCAGTTTGATTGTGTGTGGAATAGGTTTCATTTTTAAGTATCTGAATAAACCAGATTGCAAGCAGAAAACAAGGTGCTTGTTCTGCAGTTCATGAGCTCAATTTATTTCCCAAATTGGAAGCAGGAAGAGGAGTCACCTTTTTTTTAATTGGTAATAATTGAGCAAAGACTGTTGGGCTGCAGCGCTGAGGAGACTGGACTATGTTGTAGAAAACAACTTTGTGCCATACTGCCGAAAGTTAAGGATATTCAGTACCTTACAGGACTAAGACCATACCACCAACATCCAGAAACATTCAGTACAAGCAAATATGTTTTGAGAATAAAATTCCTATATACAAATGTATTTAAAACTTCTCTTTCTCCTGCATTTGACCCATGAGAATTATCTGACCTTCCAGTAAAAACAATGATTCCTGTGACTTACCTGAACTCTCCTATTCTTCTTCCAGACTTCCAGCTCCATCAAAATCTTAGCTCTTTCTATCTTTCAACACAAAAGCTAATTCTTTTCATGTTCTGAGTTCTTTGATATAGAAATGTCTTCTGTAAACTCCTGGAGACTATGTGGCTCCAGATTTTCTTCTGTGGCTTTAGGCACATGCTGTCAGGATCCTGCGCACACTACACCCATCGTGGTTTGCCTTTCTTTCCTGGACTCGCAGCTGACCGTGACTCCCCTACTCAGGCCTGCCCTGCTCCCCTCACTTGGGTGCAATGGGACCGCACCATTGACAGTCCGCTTTCTGCCCTTGCCTGCCTTAGTGTCGTCCTTGGTTCCCGGTTCCCCTTCCCTTGGGAAGCAGCTGGCCCTTGCTGCTCCTGGATGCTTACCTTAAAGGACAGAAGATCTTGAACTATGTTTTAAATACTCTAAAGCCAGAGCTGCTTGGATGAATAGCTTTTGATTAAGTTTACATTAGGCATCAGTCTACTCACCTCCAACTTTTGAATGTTAATATTTTTATCTTAAAAATTGATTATTTAGCAATCTACTTATTATGCACACTATCATGAGATCACCATGTTGCTGAGTCTCCAGTCTTGACAGCAAAGTCTCACCAAGAGCTGCTTTTAACATGTTAGACCAATTTCCTCTGTTACAATACAAGAGAAAAAACACTTATCAGCTGTGGATGTTTTGCTGATTTCCTGTATTTTCTGAAAATATATTGCACCTGTCCAGAAAAAAATTAGAATTAATTTAATTTTATGATTTCAATTAAAAGGGTTCATAGCATGTCATTGTTTTTGCACTGTAATCTTTTTTATAAGAAAAGGATGTTAACACCGCAGTCCTCCTGCAAGTCTTCTCTGATGCCTCACTTTTATTCTGTGCAAGACATTGGTACTACCTGATCTTTTCAAGCAAAAAGTATTTACTGCCTCTGCCCTTCCAAAAATTTCTCATTAGAATGTCTCCCACAACTTCCTTCTTCTTGCAAGTACTGTAGTTCTGCCTGGAGCTCTCACATTTCACGGCAAGGGCAGGAGGTATATTATTGCTCTTAGGTACCTCTGAATGAGCTGATTTTGAAGCTTCACTTAATTACTTAGGGTAACCACAATGCCTCACTCCTGCTCCATGTAGCGCTAGAGTAGCCAGTGGGGAATCCACCTTGTTCTGGTCATCCTCACAAAGTCACAAGTCACAGTGTGCTGTTGCGACACTGAAGGCTTACAGCATATTGGTCTGCGTTAATTAGTAAAAGCACCATCAGCAGGTTGAAGGAAGTGATTATTTCCCTCCATTCAACCCTTAGAAGGTCACAGCTGGAGTCTTGTATCTATGTTTGGGCCTCATCAATGGAAATGTGATATCAACAAGGAGGAGAGAGTTAATGGAGGGTCTTACTACAGTGGGAGCACACAGACTTACAGGGCCAAGGCAGTTGGGTTTTCTTTAGCCTCACAAGTAGACAATGGAAGGTGGACTATTGCTCCTGTGCAGAAAAAAAGCAGAGGTTGAGGGAAACTGTCATCCTGCAGTATCCTCAGCCAGGGAGAAGTAATAATCATGAAGTCTCTGTGGTCATTTTACTTCATCAGAGTGGTGAAAAAACAGTTAAGGCTTTAGCTTTGATTTCCTGTTATCAAGAATTGTTGCTGTAGTTTACCTTCAAACACAAATGCATTTTCTCATGCTTTACCTGTGCTTCCAAGAAAAAGCATTGAAGAGTAACATTCTTATTTTGAAGAGTTAGTGGCAGAACTGTGTAGAAGATGCCAGCAAACAGTTGCACATTTTAAGAAAGGATGGAGTTTACAACAATAGAGACTGAGTACAACTTGTGTATATAGCACAGTACAATGAAGCACAGCATGACAGTGACAAATTCAGTCTCAGAAACAGGAGAGTTACTTTAGCCTGGGCAGAACAGCCGACTGACACAACACAGCTCAACCTATACAGATACACCAGTACATTTTCTCAAATTAAAAATAAAAATTATATCCTGATGGCTGTTTTCTTGATTGATAAGCATATTCTTCACTGTCACATATTCTGTTAATATATATTTCTACAGATATATTTGCAACAAATTGTGCAACAGAAATATTATAGGACAATGAGTTTCTATGGAAATTACTAGAATGAAGATCAATACCTTACTTAAAGAAGTAGTTATTATTATATTGGTATAAGACTGGAGTAATTCAGCTTACATTTTTATTTGTGAACTGTTGGGAGCTTGCATCCTCAAAATTATGAAGAGAATTTGATTTCTTTTCCTGAACTGAAATCAGTGGTCTTCAGAACAGCAAGTACAGCATATTATGTGATTGTAGCATGTTAAAGGCATTTTGCTTTCCCTACAGAGCATCACCATGCAAGACTTCTCCAAACAAAACCTGCAGGTACAGACTGAAGCCTAGCAGCAAAGAAGCTGAACAGAATGCAACAGCCAAGGCTTTTCCTCATCCTTGGCAGCCTGTTGGGTTTCCTCTTAAGAATTCTACATTGCAGGCAACACATTTTCCTGCTCTCCAGATCCTTCACAGCACCTGCTGCAGTGACTCATTTAGCATTCCCCAGGATTTTTCGTAACACTTGAAAGCAGAACAGGTTAGAGAAAGTATCCTGCCTGTTTCTGTACTCTAAGATTCTCTCCCCTGAAAATAAACATTTTTCCCTCAGCCAATTATGTCATTTCTGAAATGTTGAGAAGAAGAGAAAATACAGAGATGCTAATCATCTTACTGTTCGGTTCACCAACTGGAAGAAAAGGGAGAGAAAACAATCCACTTGATTTTGTAGAAATACAGCACATTAAAAATTTCTGTGAATCATATTCAGCATGAAGGGGTGGAAATAGAGTGGGTTCTGTCCTGTACATGGGTCAGTAATTAAATGACTGGCTGTAAACAGCAATGCTTGCTACATCTCTCAATTCCACTCTTCCTGAGTAGTGCTTCTTTTCATTTTGGTTTATTTATTTTTAATTCACAGCACAGTTCTGTTCTAGCTCCGGTTCAAGGATACGATCACTGCAGGTACATTGTAGCACTCTAACTGTTGGTCAGCCAAGCTGATTTATGGAGCAGCTTTCCTTTTCCTTTCCCACTGCTTGTAATGTAATATAAAAAGGAAATATAAAATGGAGTTGTAAAATAATTGATTTACTGACATGTACTAGCGAATGAACTCACAGTTCAAAGAGGCAGAGGAGCAGAACAGATGATTGTCACATCTAACAGTGACAAATGCCATTTAACTGTTATGAAATGAAGTTAATATTGAGTGTTACTTTCACAGCAGATGAGGAATATGACAATGCCAATGGGTTGTCTTCTTCTGAATCCCTTAATCAATTTCGTGACTCTCGACTGACACTTTGATTTGAGCTAATAGGTGAAAGCTGATACTAAAGTTCTTATTTCATGTTGTTGGTGGTTTGGTGGTTTTGTGTTTTTTTTTGTTTTAACAAGTAAAGATTCCATTGTTCATCATTTCTTAAGAGATTCAGCACTCCAGATGGCTCTGTCATACTTTCAGTGCTTGCATAGGAGGAAGTAAATGGCTTTAGAATTTGCATGCCACAGAGGGCACTGGATGGCTTTCAGATTTAGTCCACAGGATTATATTTTATGGCACTGTCTGAGATTGTGTGCAGAGAATGGCATTCAAACCAAACGATGAATAATTAACAAATTCACAGCAGAAATTAATCAGGGCACTGACTTTTGGGATCAGCAACAAGTTCCACTGGGTCCTTCGTCATCTGAGTCAAATGATCATCTGCATTCTAAACCTGAATTATTTTGGAAATCTGAAGATACCAAACAGACGCTACATTATCCTTTTTTCTAACAATGACCTCCATTTATGCCACCTGTTATGTAAAGATCTGGAATAGCCCGGCCATTGACAAAGTCACACTCCAGTGGTCTTGCTTGTCTCCTGCCCTGTCTTGAAGATAACTTCAGTAGTCATTTTTGTTTCACCCACCAAACACAACTCCACATTACACAAAGTGTGCAGAATTCCCAGTTCCAACTGCCTTTATCAAGTTACCAAACTCATTAATAGAACCATGTGCTTACTTTAAAAGCAAAAGTGTGAAACCGAACAAGCTAGAAATTAGCTAGGATCAGCTAAAAAATAGTTTTCCCTGTCTTGCAAGCAAATATGACCATGATGATCCTAACTGGTGGTGTGCAATCACTAGATAGCTCCTTGCAAAACACAGAATGCAAAAGTACTGCTTACTTAAAATGAAACTACGTGTCATACGATGGGACAAATTGCCTTGTCTTGATACTTCTGAACTGCTAGTGTTTTTACCAGTGTCCTCATTTTAAAGCTATTTAATCAAACCACAACATGGTGTTCCTTAATATCACCATCTTGCAAAAAACAAGACCATGCTTTGCTGCTCGTTCTGGCCTATACCCAAATTAGAGCTGCCTGCTCAAACTTCTAAGTATATCATGTGTCTTACAAATTCAACCTGATATTTCAAGCTGTTCCTTATGGGCATAATGTCTATCTGTACTGAACAGGCTGTAGGATCAGGACTCTTTCTGGGTTAAAAAACAGCTACAAACTTTAATATACTCTTGCAATGTATTCATCATTTATTTTTACCACAAATTTCTTCTTTCAAATACAGTGGTTCCTGAATCCTATCTGTCTAAGTAAGTGTTAATATATTGGTCATGATCCACTTCCTACTTTTCTTTCCTTGGAAGATATGCAGAAGGGTAATGAATCACTGGTAATGTAATGGGATTATGGGAATTTTTTAAAAATGAATTAATAGAGTTAACATAAACTGCAATTTATGAAATTTTTCAAGAATAACAACGTTTGAGAGAAATCACTATTACATTAATGGGACTTCCTAAAAATTTTTAAGTAATAAAAATATAAGTATGAGAATCAAAGTTAAGTAAAAAAATCTGCATTCTTTTATTAAGCACAGTAGGGGTTTTTCTTCTACCTTTTGACCAATTTGAAATGCTTGTAAGGAGTCTATTTCAACTGAAGAGTAAGGTTTGCATTCTGCTTTTATTCTTTATAACCGTCACTGCCATACTAATTGCACTTAGACTTTTGAATATATCATGGTTTATGTCTCAGAAATTAAACCTTTTTAATAAAATAAAAATGTTTGGGATATTTAAACACATTTAGAGAATTGCTACAAATCTCTGTATGAAATCACAGTGGAATTTGAATTATATTTTATTTCTTATGTACTGTTCCTCTGGTAAAACTCCATTTCTGAAAAGTTGCCCTTGAAAGCACCACTTAATATCCCTCACTTCTAATCTAGTCCCTCTTCTATTAAAAACTGGACATTTTTTTTACTTTTTAACCTAAGAAGCATTGGGTACTGTAATGTATCTGCATAAATAGTTTCCATCTAGATCCAAAATAATTTCTACTGATGTGTCATTAATGTCAGTAGGAGTGCAGGCATACATATATATATTGGGGACATATACTTTGACATCATAGTTTGCCATCACACTTTTTATTTCTTCCAGTTGCTAATTTTTTGCACTCCTATGAAGAATGTTCTCTAGTATGTCTTATGTTTTCAAGGTAGAACCTTTAGACTAATTTCAAAACTTCGCTAGGTCCTTTAGATGTAAAATGTCAATAGCCAGAGATAAGAGCTGGCATCTGGCCAGCCTGCTCCACAAACAGCACAGATTAGATGCAGATCAATGTACGATAAATGTCTCCTTGTCCTAATATGCAGTCAGTTCCTTCCCTGTCCAAGAACCAAAGACCTATATCAGCATCTTGATCCCATTTGTTTTATTTTTGGTCCTAATGAGAAAGTGAAATGTGTATGATACTACTTCAATTTCCATCATTTTTCCTTCATCATATCTCAAGTTTGAGCACATGACAAGGAACTGTGAAACAGCATCGCGAGGTTTCTTAAAGCAGTATCCTTCAAAAGCTGGCCATCAGTTAATGTCTGGCAGCTCAGTCAATATAAGATTGCATCAAGAACTTGTTTCCTGCAGGAGGTCAGTGGAATGTCTGCTTTGAAAGGCTGACTAAAAACTTCTACTCATCTCATTACATGCAGTAACACATTAACTATGACTTTATATCTTTGTTTGACTGGTGGAGTGATGATCAAAACTCTAATTGTATAGGCTCAGAACTGCCAGCAGCACCTCATTTCTCCCCTACACATGCACACTTTTTTTTTCCTTTCTGCCACAGAAGAGATATCATAGTGGTTTTTAAAGCTACCGTTTCATCTTCAGGTGATCACTGTCAGTTCACACACGTATTCGTCTAGTCCGGATCTAACTAATGTAACAGGGGCCTGATCCAGCTCACCCTAAAAATCAATATGAGACTCACTGATCTCAGTGGAAGCTAGATCAAGCCTCAAATACACAGGGGGAGATATTTTCTGAAGCACAAAGGATAGTGAGACATGTAAGTCCTAATTGCTATTCACTGCCTTGAAAACCTGTCCTAATACTTATTCCCCAGTGTGAAATAAAAATATAGATCAGGGAAATGTAAAAAAGCTGTTACATCCCTGGACGTACAGAATTGCTGGCTTGTTTTTTATCTTGACCCAAAGTTGCCATAAAAGTACTTTGAAAATTTCTAGTGTCCCATTTAAGCTAGCTGGAACTGAGACTTTCATTTAATGACTTCTGTAGAAAAGAAAATTCAGAGACAAAGCAAAACATATGTGAAAGGAATTTTTTTTAAAAAATACCAAACAAATATAGTTTAGTTGCATACCATCTTTTCATACTAGGCTCCCTCCAAATATGCAATGCTTTTATTTAACTATAGATTGAGGAGATTAGATTATTGAGAAAAGAAAGTGGAAAATAAATATTTCTAATTATCCTGAAAGCACTTACCCATTTTTTTCATGGTTTCCAAACCTTTAATTCCTATTTGGCTTTATAGTATGCGTACAAATGTATTTTTGCCCTCCATGGATGTGACACTGTAGCTTAATTATAAAAGGCAAGCTCCTTTTTTGTTTGATAGCTAAAGGTGCAGGTCTTTGGCTTAGAAGGTCATTTGTGTTCTCTACTGTAAAAGAAGAGTGGATAATCTAAGTTTGTTTAATTATGTTTACTGCTCCATCTTGCTTCTCCCCAAATATTTGTTATAAAGGAAATACTTGTATTTGTTGTGCCATCAAAGACCTTCATTTTGAACTGCACAATTATTAAACTGCAGAGATTGAGCTACCACAAATTTTTGTTCTTCAATTACAAGCTTAAATAAAATTTTAATTTTAACAAAATTTAATTTTAAACAAAAATTCCATCAGATCAAAAATAATTACTCTATGGCCCCATAGGGATCCGCTGATTTTCTGTTTGTTGGAGAAATGTACTTGCTTAAAAATTCAGACTTTCGGCTGTTGGTGTGTGTTTGTAATGACTCCTCGAAATGTTGAAAGTTCCAGTAGATTTAGATAGCCAGAAATTATCCAGTATTAGCATAATGCTTATGAAGCAATAGGGTTGGCCGTTGGACATTGATTCTAGAGATGATAATGGAATAACAAATACAAAACTTAAAGACTATCTCTAGTAGGATTTAGTTGCTTAATCTTTAGTAGAATTCATCTCACCAAACTTTAGATATTTACTATCTAGACCTCTGTATCTGAATTACTTTATAGTCTATAGATAAATAGTCAGTCCTCAGTGTAGTTAACCTTGTACTCTTGTGGACATCTAAAACATGTCAAATGAACTGTGCTTTACAAGTGCCCATTTCTCTTGGCTAACCGTAACAACAGTTTAGCTACCAGCTCACATATAAATATCTTCCTACAAATACCTAGGGATCTGACAGAGGATCTCACCTGTGACACTCAGGATGAAATTTAAAAGATGGAATTTAGGCCACTCAGGTATTTTAGGATCTACCAAGTTCCTTCTCAAGGAGGAAGGGAATGGCAGGGAGCTATTCTAAACTCCTGACCATTGCAGGAGCAATTTTGGGAGCTGTTATGCAGCAATAGGACCCCATTCCCTTGGAATACTGGTTTGGTTGGGGATGTTTTTCTGCAGGTAGATAATAGCAGTCTTTCTATCTAAGAACTAAGATTTCTCTGCCCTCTCTTCTTGGAGGTTAAAGATTTGTAATACCTTTAGAATGGCTTAAGTTTTTGTGCTTATTAATGCACTGACACAACACAAGCTGTCTTCTTAGAAAAGCAGGTAGAATGGAATGAAGTGCTTTTCTGCACAGCAGTCACCCAAAATATTTATTTACTCTCCACTGATAACATACAGTCATGTGCAATATTCAAATGTCACATTCTTAAGCTTTTTGGTTTATTAAATATTTCTGTCATATAATCAAACATTTTGATAGTTAATCTTGAAACAACATGACATAATATAAACTATCTATATTAACATTGCAAGCTCAAGTTATTTATCAGACTGAATTGTACACAACAGAATATTGCTAAGGCTTCTCTAAATTGTCTAACCTCTCATCTTACTTTCAAAAGAAATCTCGAATCGAAGTTTCTCAGTCCCTACTCTTTTCATTCAGTATTCACAAATGATAGGCAAAAGCTTGACTCTAGGAGAGAAATTAGTGTTTTGCCATTGATATCTATGGCAATAACATTTTGCTTAATATATTTTCATTACAATGGCATACCAAGCATGTATGTCTTTTGCTAATAAGAAAAAGAAGTGCCTTTGGTCCTGTTTTTTTTCCTTTTTTTCATGTCATTTACTCGTATCCTTCCCACTTAAGAAAAGAAACACTTCAAAGCAACGGAACTACTTATTTCCACATTCTTTCTCTGATAATCTTTTCTGTCATAATGTGTGAGGAACATATACCTAAATATGGGTCTCCTATTAGTATTTAAGAAAAATATCTGAAACCCTCCCAAAGCAACAAAAAAACGAGACCCAAAACAACACACATTTACAAGATATCTGACCATCTAATAGATTAGGGCATGGGCTTATAATTAGAAAAAGAGATAACCACTGTTTAACAACTGTCCATTTTTTCAGTTGTGAAATTTTGATCCAAATTGTTGTGCCTAAATAATAATAAAATGACACCTTTGGTGGACAGTCCTGAGCATGTGTCAGTGTATGGAATTTCCTCAAGAACAGCAACCTTTTGTTCAGCAGCCATGCCATCACCAGTTTCCCTTAGTAGCAGGGACCCCCAAAATAAAGAGCAAAATTATAGCAGAGGCCATGAAAGTAAAAGAATAGGACAATGCCTGGGGGGTGTCGAGCACAAATGCAAACTGGTGAAGCACAGGTTACTAAAGCAATGCAGCACTCAGAACTGAATAAGTCTGGCTTTAGCCAATAACAAAGTGCATAAATCTAATGTGTAAAAAGCACATATGTAGGGAAAAGACAAAGGAGAGAGGAGCAAGGTCGGAAAGAAAGCTATAGTCCCTACAAGAATGGGAACAAAAAGAGAAATCGCTCCACTATTGGCATCCCTGGCCTTTCTGCAGACCTGCTGCCTGATCAACACCACAGCATACCCACAGTGAGCCCCCCTTCAGTGGGGAAAGAGGACTGCTATTTTTGATTTGCTATACACCAAATGTAGCTATGGCAGGTTAGGAACTTCCAGCAATTCCTCCTTTGGATCAGTTGGGCTGACTAGTAAATTAGTGGGGTAAAGGAAATCCTTCACTACATGTTGGGGGGGAATAAGGAAAGGAAAAGGCATTGGAGGTCTCAACGGACTCTTCTTGTCTTACTGTGAATTCTGAAGAACTACCATGAATTCAGAACGGTCATGTTCATACCTGCAAAATGCACCAGCAGCCCTCCGTCAACCTTGCCTTTCCATCCAACTGGGCAAAAATTTTTCCTTCAACATTTGATTCATGGTCCTGTAGCCCAGTCCACAGGAGTTTAGGTCATGAAAATGAAAGCAATCATGAAAAGAAAGCAATCAAAGAACTAATGGCAACAGTGGCATAAGGTCCTATATTCATTCACCCAGCTTTTCTTTTTATCAGTATTAATAGTATGCATTCAATAAAGTGACATCATTCCACTTCACTAATGAAGCCATGACTGTGTGAACTCTGTTATATAGGAGTAGCAATAATTCTGAGTAACAGTTCTCAGGCAGTTATTTCATTCAGTATTTAAATTAAGGGAGAAGCACTGTGATTATGGTGCAGATGTAACAAAATGCATTTCATTTTAGTCTCAATCACCCCTCAATTAACAGAGGATGCAGCAGATAGGAAATAATTGCACTCACTACTTTGCTTCTCTGGTTTATGTTAATGCCATTATAATAATTCTATTACTGAGATTTAAAAAAAAAAACTTTAAAAAATATCAAATATGCTGGTGAAATTCAAACACAGAGACTCCTTATTGCTGAGTGAAAGATATTGTGGAGTAACAGAACAATAATATCCCTTCGTGAGTTAATTTTGTATAATTCAGAAAAGTGTTCAAAACCAGTCCAAAATTCAGCAAATGAGAGCTTATAACCTGCATCTGTAAACTACCACTGATGAACTTTGCTCTGTGAAAAGCCTACTACCTGCCTGGGCCCAGTGCCTTTTGAAAATAGAAGAGAACTTTTTTTTTGCCAAAGCAAATTCTGGAAGTGAGAAAGGGTCAAATCACCACTGAGGAAATATGGATTTTGCACTGTACTGTAACACATCAAGCTATCCAGATCTAATCTGCCTTTCAGGAGAGATATCTTCTGGACAACGAGCATAGAATTGCAGCTTCTGAAAATAACACATTTTTCATAGTAAGACCTTTTAATGAATAACCGATGTGCCCATGCTGACTTTCGAACACCAGTTCTCCCCTTAGATTTGTGGATGTTCTTTTGTTGGGAAACACAGTATCGACAATAGGCAACCGCTAGTACTGACTTCAATATCACTGTTTTACCACAGTTAAATTAGCATTTTACTCAACGTCTCAGTACAGTAACAAGTTCCCAATAAAAATATCTTCCAACACATACTGAAAACAACAACTCTCAGCACATTTCTTCTTTTTCATACCAGAGGTTTATACAATTATCAGCTTAAGCTCTAATTGGATTTAACTAATTGGTAAACAGGATTTTTATTCATTAGTTTTATACATGTATCAGTTCCTCATTTAAGGTTTAATTTAAATTCAATATAAGAAACCGCATGGCTGAGATTTGTAAAAAAAAACAAAACTCAGTGAAAAACCTTGACAAATCACAGCAATTCCTTCACTTTGGTATTTTTAAAGATGCTTATATTAAATCTGATTACTTTTATGTACATAAAGAGTCATATTAGATAAAATATACATTTCTAAGATATCATCCTATGGATTTTGGTATCAACATGAAAAGAAATGCCAGAGTCCTTTAATGTAATGTTTACCAAATCTTACATATAATCCATACAAATCTGAAAAAAGAAACATACCAATTCAAAAAGTAATGTTTATATTAAAAAAATGAAGGTGTAAGTTACGAATAATTGTATTGCTATAAACTAGTCCCATGGTTTTGCAAAAGAATATGGAAGAGTGTTTAAATACTACAGCGACTTGAAAGAATAATTGTGACTATGAATGAATGATCATTCACAAATCATCAGCTAATTTCCTTAAGCAGAAGTAATGCTATTAGAGATATGGGATATTGAAACATGAACTGAGCCTACAGATTTCCATAAAGCCCAAAGATAATGCAACACTACTTTGGTATTATTTTAGAAGGCTTTTCAGGTTTGTCTTTATTTATAACCAGGGGCAGTGGAAAATGAAAGGTACTGTGAAAGCATAGGTGGCACACTCTCTTCTATACATTCTAAGACCTGTCTATTTATTTAGCAGGAATCTGGTTGTAATCACAGATGTCCTGATTGTACCCCTCTCTGGGCTTTTTGTTAAAGCTTGCAGGCATTAGCAGAAAAGCTGTTTTGCTGTAACAGATTATCAGCAACATAAATTGTCCAACCATTCCCACTCATCATTTTCCTGAAATAAAACAGTACAAAGAAATATTCCCTTTCCAATAAATCCATCTGTGAATGAACACGTTAAGAGAAGATACTGATTCCAGTCTACCACATATACTTGTGTGCGATGAAAAGAAACCTCATGGCAGTAACAATAGTGATGCTGGTAATTGCAAAATATAAACAGAAACATGAAAATTACAAAAAAAAAAAAAAAGAAGAAGAAGAAGAAAACCACACACTTGGAAGATAAGAAAAAAGGTTGGTGTTGAGTGGCAAGAGTAAAGACAAGAGAGATGAAACACATGTAAAGAAGGGAAGTTAACGTAAATGAAGTTACAGACAATGAACAAAAACACAGAAAAAAAGAAACACTCAAAAAAACCCTGAAGACTACATTTTCTCAAAGCTAATAGTTTTAGTAAATATATAGATAATTTTCACTGGTGTCCTATAAAAATGAATGCAGTTTTCATCTGACAGACATTCAAATTTTAGCGTTTAATCATCTGTTTTCTACTACAGATGTCTCCTACAAGTGCATTGGTGGGGAAACAGTTGTTTTAGTAGCGTTCTCTTGTCTTTGCACAATGATTTTGGCACTTGTGACTCAAAAAGTTTTGAAATGCTTTTTCATAGCAATGAGAAATCTTTTAGACACCTACCCAGTCAATTTACTGGCATATCAAGGGTGTGGGATGAATGCCAGCACTGGTGAATCTCAGATTTTCCCTCTCTTTTTTCTTAGGTTCCTATAACTTGTCCTTTAGTCAATTGTTTCTAATCCTGAAGTACACAGAAATTAATTCTTGGTGTTTTCTGATGAACTTCCTGGTTTAAGACCAATTAATCCCTGTAAAATTCTTATGAATAATTAGGGTCCTATTCGCTAGGCTTTTGCTGATGAAGTCTTAGATTCTGCCCAAACCCAGCTGTCTCCAGCTTCACTCAGCTCTTTTAAAGAGATTGCATATGGTTTTAGCACTACTTTAGCTTCCCCTGTTTTTACATGACAGTCTTCTCCACAGGGCAGCCCTCTCAGGCAAGATGTTTTACTATGGTCAAGACAGTGATAATGTTCATCTTTATCATTTAAAGATTAAGCAAATAAAAATTCCATGAGCTTATGACATGTTCTCTTCTTGTGCAAGTCCATTGACAGTCATTTTGCTGCCCAGGAATCTCCACTGTAAGTAGCTGTTAGAACTATGGTTTAAATAGGAAGGGATGCATTCTGCTTAACTGTTACAGTATCTTAATACCCAAGTAATTCCACTGCAGTCAGTGGATTTGCTCTGGATTTAATCCAGTCTAGCTGAAAGCAGAATTTGGCCCTTTGATTCCTGCTGCCATTACTCAATTGTTGGGAGATTTACTATACGGGGTATGCTCTGTACAGCTAACACACTGCAGCATACTTGTTGATCTACTTACCAGCAGAGTAAGAGCTTTATATTTGACACAGCTGAAACTTCTGAGTAAAAATAGATTGTAGAAAATTCCTAGCTGAGCTTTAATATCAATTTTCAGCAAGCAAAAATACAGCTTTCCACCAAGTTAGACTAGTTGAAATGGAGGTAGTTTAGTGCACAATGGTTTGTAATATACTGAATACTCTGCAGCACTCTAAATGGATAACATGAAGATTTGATAGCAAACCTAAAAATTACTTTTGCTAAATGGGAAAACAGGAGAAAAAAAATTCAAACACTGTTGGATACTGCACAGCAGCAATCCATCATCAGAATTCTCAGCAAAGAGCCATTCTCACTGACTTCCACAGGTTTTTATAACACAAGAATTTGAGGGAGGGTGAGAGGAGAAAGTACTTACTTAATATTTTATTACAAAAATATATTGGAAGTTGTCAAATTATTTGACAGGCTTTATGAATGAGTAAACAATGGGACAAATGGGAAACATATGTGAAAAATAGTGCAATATAGTAGAAAATATTATTGTAACAGCAGAAAATCTTGATGACCACAAACCCAACAAAAAGGTTGGTGAAAATCTATATAGAAAAGGAAAGGAATTGGCATAGTCTGTGTTTAAATTTTCTCTAGTCTACCCTGTTTTCAAGTTTACATATGTATGCCAGTTTTACTTCAAATATAGACAATGGGGATTTATTTCAATTCTATTACTTTCTTTTTGCAGTGTTAAAACATTTTATTCAGAAAGAAGGAAAATTACATTAAAAATATTAAATATGCTCTTGGCTTTTCTTAACAAAAGACATAGGAATTCACACATGATTGAGAGACAACCAGGAAATACCTACTATTATGTTAAAATAGAAACACGCATACATCATACCTACCTCTTCCTAACCTATAGTTTGGATGTGGATCTTAACAGAAAGAAAAGAGACAGAAATTCTCTGGTGAATTGTAAAATTTTGGAAGCTAAATGTGTGTGTGTATACCCATATATACACCATATATATTTATATGTATACGCAATCTCCACCTTCTATTTTTTATTTACTATTATGCAAAATCACTACTTTGCTCCCTCAGCAGTATTTGTGCTCTTTAAAACCTTAACTCTGTTCTGAAACTGTTTCATGTTTGTTTTCAAAGACTTGTAAAATATTGGTGGGTTGTGGGTTTTTTTGACAGTAAAAATAAGAAACTACCTTTCCATTTGGGTTAGAACTGAGATGAAATGAGGAATGGCTGCCACCAAGCAGAAAATTTGCTCACTTTATGTGTGCCAGTTAATTACGACACTTCAGAGGCGCTTCTGAAAGGATAAGGCAAGCTGCATAAATTTAGCTGTAATCCAGGCAGGCAAAACTAATTTGCAGGGGATGGCCTTATCTAGCTGCTGCAGCTTTCTCAGAAAATTAACCTTGGATATTTGGGCCCAATTCAGAAAGTGTTTGATTTTTTTTCTTCCCTGCTCAGCATAAGAGAATTTTAAATTCAGTACAATACCTGACTTTTAAGAGGCACTATGAATGCTGTAGGCAGTTCAGAGTTATTACTGACAAGCAAAAATATATATATTTATATACATACGTACATATGATTGTCCTTCATGCCCATTATCCTGCCTTCTTGCATGTGTATCAGATGGTTTATCGCCATATGTATGGGTGGGGGGGTCTCTGGATTAACAGAAGATGCAGCTCATTTTAATGTACTTAGAAAAATTCATCAAAGTTCATTGCAGAATAAGTCATGCATACTGACTTGTTCATTCCAGTGGAAATGAAGAAATCCCCATAAAAATAGAAGTTTAATGAAGTGTTGGAGAAAAGTCCTGCCTGTCATTCCAATTACCACTGATTTAGAATTTTCCTTGATACACAACTATTAATTGCTCTTGCTCAGCACAATTAAAAGTTTACCTTAGATTTAACCAGCTCCACCGGTTCATGGGCAAAAGATTTAATTAACAAATGTTGCTAAATCCACCTTAAAAGCTCCAGGCATAATATGAAGTACAAGAAGTGTTACCGGCTTCTTAGCAACCTACTTAGTTAAGACTGCCTTTTATTTTACCTAACAGTGTTAATGAGTTCACAGTATGGTCCTCCCTTTGCCCGGCCACTAATTACTGTAGGAAAACATGAAAGTATAACCCATACAAAATTTTTTCTTACATAATTTAACTGATTTGAAATCACTGGAGGCTTTGTGGACAAGAAAGTTTGTGATATTTTTTTGGTCAAATCTGCCCCCAAAAAATAGGTTTAAGATTATTTGGAAAAAAAATCTTTTAATATTTTTAGGTGGATTAACCTCACTTTTTCCTATTTGCAGAGAGGTAGATGTCTCCTTTACAGCCACTCATTCCAGCCTAAGTTCGATGACTAAATCAGGACCACAGAAAGGTAATGAGTACTTTTTAGGTCATTTCACTGACTCCTGTCTTCACTGACAAGTCTCCTGAATTTAAGACAGCCAAATTCATACTAAATTAATCTAACCTGTAGTTAAAGCCCATTAACTTTTTTGATGTTCAGCAGTGTGTTAATCATGACAATCTTTTAAATACATGCTCAGTTGCCATTCTATTTTGATTAGGCCCTTGAAAATACAGCTATCTTTCAAAAGGGTGTATACATTTTATGTACAGGATTCTGAATATTCTGAGCCAATGTAGAAAATTGCAGAAAATGTAGATCCATTGAGAAAATGGCAATGCAATCTTCATTCTTGCTCTGAATTTTGCCAGGTTTTAACAACCAAGGGCTATTTATGATCAATGAAACATAGGCTAATTTAGCACTGTCCTTCTTCCCAGTCAGCTTTAGTATGCCCCAAGATATCTTTAATTCTTGCATTATGTCAGTACAATTTTATGTTAGTGTCAAGATAATGAGTAGCTGTCACTTGATGCTGATTTTGGCCTTCAGAGCAATAGTAAGATTGCATGTAAATATAAATGCCAACATACCCATTCTGTAATAAAAGATTTGTCCTTTCAATATTGTAATCATCACTGTCATTATTACTTTTATTTTTATTGCTAATTAATTTTTACCACTACAGAAGTTTGTAATGCCCTAGCTACTATCCATTCATGTAGGAAAGACCAACTCTTGCCCAGTAGAGTTTGTATTCAAAGAGATATACAGTACATGAAAGACCGAAGGGTGACAGTTAAATGTACAGTTAAGTTCCGACTTTTTCTTAGGGAGCAGAAAAATAAAATGCCTTATCTGCCTAATATAAAATAAAATATAAATATAAAATAAAAGTTCATCCTTCAAGTAAATAGGAAAAGTAAAGATGCTGAGGTATAAAACAAAATTATGCATACAACTATCAACAGAGAGTATAAAATGAATATTGACCAAAGCATCTGAACAGTAAAGCACAGCAAACTTCTTACTTTGAATACAGTTTTTACAGTTATATTGTATATGTCACAATAAGTAATATTTTTAAAACAAAGTTTAAATTACTTTCATTTCTGAAACTATTCTTCCTCTCTGAAGTTTTATATGTTAGTTAATGTATCTCATTTCACAGTGGGCAAAAAACAAAGAGGGCCAAGCTGCAAGAGACAGAAAGATCTTGATTCCCAGAATTTTCTTGTTTCAGTCTTTACTGGATGCTCACTGAGTTATTGATTCAGGCCTTATTTGCCAGGTTTTTATAATGTTGGAGCCAAAAAAATAGAACCAGATATTCTTTTGAGGTGGGAATATTACTTCTACCATCCAGCAGAATGTAGTGACTGGTTCATCACACATGCTTGAAAATGTCAACAGCAAAACATCAGACGAGTTTCCTTTATGTGGAAACTACTACTCTTTGCATGTACAGTATAGTCTTAAAAAATTGTCCCATGTTGCTAAGCATTACACATAAAATTCAGTTCAATAATGCCAGGCATCTCCTAAGCTACATATGTAGATTTATGCGACAATCCATGGAAAGAAAGGAGCAACTCCACTGATATGTGCTCACTGAGATATATATTTTATAGTAGGTTTATGGTATGATTCATCTTTTCTTTCACCACTAAGAAAAATTCTCAAATCTAAATTTATCATGTAAACAACTGAAATCTGGCAGATTGAAATAAAACTGGAAAACACTGAGAAGTGCATCTAATGTGAGGAAAATATGTCTTAGTGGTGACTGCCCACAGGGAACATTAGGCTTAGAATATTTCCATTTGTTGGGATTTTCACTTTCTTGAAATGGTAGAGAGAAGGTTTTAATATCAATATTGATTGCATTGTTTACATATCTGCTTAAAAGTATAGGTGGAATGGGAATCTGCACGAAACGGAGCTGATTTAATACATTCAGGGTATTTCCAATGGTCTAAAGGGCAGAACCGGATTAAAAAAAAAAACAGTCAGGAGCAAAGAGGAACATCAGCAACATGACAATGGAAATGGATTCACTGTAGGCAGACAAGTTTGTACAAAGACACCTCAGGGAGTGGAGAAAAAGTCCTACAATATAGGTCTGTGAAGATTCCACTCACTACTTCTGGTCAGGGCAGAGATCCAGAACATAAAATGCTGTCCAAATGGTCAGAGTCAGGAAAAACAAAGTCAAAAAGGACAATGTGATCAACTGGGTTAGAATAAACTGAGTGGTAATTGAGGGTATAGATGGAGCACAGTCTATCAGGCTTGGCAATAAAGGTAAATTAAATTTGATGTAAAACATTGTTACAAATAACTCTAGATGCTTTTCAAGGAAGAAGCCAGGTTATAGGGACAAACATTACAAACGAGTGTGGAAATTAAGAACTGATTCTTCGAAAAATCAAGAACCTGCAGTTGCAGCTTGTGCAAATGATTTTTATTGTACTGTTCTCATGCGCATTTTTTTTTTTGTATCAGGTATGCAAGTCCTTTTGTAGTCCCTCTCTGTGCATCTTAGTCACGTGGATTTCCTACAAGGCAAATGGGATCTGAATGTGTGCCTGGCCCATATTAAACCAACAAGCCAGCAAATAACAATAGATTTTATTCTTTACCTCTAATGTTTTTTTTTGTTTGTTTCATGGCACAAAGAAACCAACCGAATAAAGCCCCTACATTTTCTTCTTCATTCCAATTTTCCTTCTTTTTCAATTTCATTTTCCTGCATTGCAATATTGAGAACTGCCACCAGTATATTCATTCCCTGAATAAATGACACATCAGCGTTTCTCAGAAAGAATATAAAAACCCAAGATTTTCTTTATTTTTAATTCCAATAATTACAAATCCAGCCATCATTTCCCAGTATATTTTCCTTTCAGATTAGGTCTATTCTATTTCCAGTAAATCCTTTACACACACATTTAGCATTCATCCTTTTCTATCATTGAAATAGACTAGTGTATGGTAAAGGCAGTTTTGCTAATGAGATGTCAAAACACCAAGTGGTTACTTTTTAATTTAGCCCAAGGTAGAATGCTGTAGTTTAAAGCCAGTGATCTATTGCTAAATTCAATTTCCCAAATGTTTAATTAATTTATGTATACAATTTAATGATATTTAATGATATGCACATTCAAGGTATAGTGTGCTTGTCCATTTCTAAATAAAATCCTTCATAGGTTACTAAAAATTACTAAAAAACATATTTTTCTTCTATGGAAGTATTCTACCAATGATTTTTTTTAATTAATTTTGTCATTTCATCCATTATACTGAGTTTCCCAGAAGACCTAAATAAATATACTGTAATTTCTAAGAAAAATTGCAAAAGATAGCAACTTTTAAACCCACTTTTTTATTTTGACTTTGGGTTAAAATAAGACATGTTGTGGTCATGAAAAAGAATCATCAGGATGCTGGAACACCAACAGAAAGCAATCTGTGTGTTCATTATATTAGGCAGATAAGGCATTCCAAGGACAACCGTGTTATGTATTATAGTCTCCTTAAGAGCTTTGGTTCTATGCTCTAGGACAATGAAGGAAAAGGGATGTTTTTGTATTGGATTAACTACTCATAAAATAGTGAATAATGGAAGGAAATTCCATGTCAATCTGTATGCTAGAAAATAAAATCACATGAACTTACAAAAGTAGCAAAAGAATCAGAGTGGCTACTTTTATGGGTAAAGGATATTTGTTATGTCCTAGGCGTGTAATCTTAACTACCTTGAAATATAGTTTGTTACAATAAAGGTTGTCCCAAAACTCATGACTCCAGTGTTGTGCATGCACCTTATACTAGACAGTCTGTACTACAGAACTTACGTTTTGAGTAGATACAGAGACCAGAGAAAGGAACAAACAAATCATAAGTCCCGCACTCTGACTATAGTGAAAGAGAAGATGAAGCCCTCAGCTGGGTTGCAGTCTATCACCTTATCTACAAGATCCTGCCTTCCCTTTTCCAGAAAAGAAGGCAAAAATTACAAGGGAAAAAACGGGAAGTATGATTTCTACAGCCTCTCTGGATATAAAATGAAGAATTAGAAACATTCAAAAAATGAAATCCTGACTGAATTTGTCTGGTTTAGTTACTGACATAACACTACACAGAGCAATGTAGTCAAATCTCAGACATTGACTAAGAGGAGCACAGCCTATTTAGCACTAACCCGGGACCTCACACCACTTTAATGGGCATCAAGAAGGGCACTTTTCATCCACATGCCCTCTTGTGAGTGATATGTAAGAGGCTTTATAAGTCACAGAGACTTGGCCAAGTTCTACACTAAAAACATTTGCTAAAAGCATTGATTGCAGAGTCAATCAACTGCATTATTCTTCACTTCTTGGTCAGCCTTGGGTATCTACATTGTGACATGCCTTAGGGATTTTCTGTTACTAATGCCTGTTTAACTGTTCAATGGAAGAACAACGTAAGATCAAGATGATTTGAAGTGGGATTCATCTCATCTAGCTTTAGACATTTAAAAGTTAGACATCTAAGTCTGAAGTGGAGAGAAATAGGCACCTCTAGAGGGCAATTCATTTGACCTATCTCAGATGCCTATTTTAGTCAGAGATGAATCACCCTCCAGAGATGCCTAGATTTCTCTATTGACTATAAAGGGAGCCTAGGGCAAGCAGTTCAGTGCTAGACTTCTGACTTTCAGACATGTAATTTAGAAGAGATATATCCCACTCACTGTAGTAAGTAAGGTTCAGTTTCCACACTTAATCACTCATGCTGTTTTCAGATTCATAAAATAGCTAAGAACTCATCTCTAAGTATTCCTCATTTGTTCTATTTAATTTCTATTTTGGGTTGTTGGTTTCTTCCCAAGCACTTACTGCCTTTAATTTTCATTCATTTTCTCATTAAAAATATTCAGTCATAGCAAGTCCATTATAATCTTTCTATATTCCACCTTCCAAAATAAATGCCTTGGTGATAAGAGCCAGAGCACATTTGGAAATTACTGTGCTTCATCCAGCTGTTATTCTTTCTTAAGATTTTCTTTTCACTTCTGCAGTGTCTGAAGCCTCACTTGTCAGGCCTCTATAATGGAAATAAATTAATGGTCTTTCTCTATTTAGTCACTGATTCAATAAGATTATTTGTTCAGAATTGTATGCGATATGAATTGAATCCTTATAACTGACCCTAACCATTCAGAAAATAAGAACTAGTGCTTGAATTGGGTTTAAATTTCTTCTGATCTAGAGGCCTGACATTCATCTCAGACTGATTTTATACTAGTGTAACTCCATTGACTTCAGTAAAATCTTTACATATGTAACAAAAGTGAGAGAAAAAATAATCCTAGGCTTTTGCTAGACAGGAAATGGTTACAGCTGTTTAAATTAATTATTTAACTCTATATCCTCAATTAAAAAAAAAATCATTAAATCATTTTATTAAAGAGCATTAGATTTGATTACTTGCTAATAGCAACACAGATTTGTAATGTTCTTTTCTCTTTGACCAGTGGAAAAAGTCTTTGTTAACCAAATATTTTACTGAATTGTTAACTGATACAAACAGCAGCTTACGTTCTCTGAGCATTTAAATGCAAGTTTTTTAAAGAAGCATCCAGCATGTCTTGAAATTCTTATACAAATCATGAGTTCTTTTATTAAAATATATAACCATATATTTTAACATCACTTCAGTTACTCCAAACAGTTAAAGAGAGGATTCTTAATGTAAAAGTCTTATAATACAGACTGAGTGCAATCAACATAAAAATAATTTGACAGCCTTCCACACTGCTGCGTAAATGAGGCATAACCTTGAATATGAAATTTAGAGGCTTGTGATTTCTTTAGACTATATTAGAGAGTTTACGACACTTCCTGTGGGAGAGGGAAACTGTTCAGGAACGTTTATCCCGTCTCCCATAGGCACGGCAATATTTTCTTATTTATGCTTAGATTATCAGCACTAGCAGGTGTTTCTCTGTGAGTGGCAGAACGGCAATAGCAGAAGTTTGTGTGAGGGAGTAAGTGCTGGAAATGTTTTTCAATAACATACATGGACCTGACTGTGTCTACTAGTGTCTAGTATTTCGTGTGCTATTGGTTCTACTGCAGGCTTAATCCTAGAAGTACTGGACACTTTCCAAGTACAGATGACTTTTCCCACCAATGGACTTTCAAGATCGCTCACAAAGTTTGATTGCCATTAATGGGACTCTTTCGCATGATTTCGCCACTTTTCCCTTTGGAAGTGCTTAGTGCTTGAAACAAGCACTTAGTAGCTGGAAGAGCAAGAGTTCCCATGACCTGGCAGGGAGCTGTTAATGTTGGGTTTGGCCCTTTGTTTCTGGTTTAGAGAAGCATGGATAGTGTGGATGAAAGTCATGCAACCAGAAGTCAGGGTGCTTCTTCCCAGGTGAGTCCCCAGACTACAGAATCACAATCCTGCTCTCCATCATTAGTGGTGTGCTAGACATTGGTATCACTTCAACAAAAAGGATGAAGATTAACTAATATCCCACTTTAGAGATACCCTGATTATCTCCTAGTAGTTTTAATCCAATAGGTTCTGGAGTCTGTTTCCTAGTTTCTGAACAAGTGCCTGAAGGGCTAGCCATCTTATTTAAAGGGGGAAATAGGAAACTTGCCTTCTATGGCTTCAGCTAACAGACACATTTTAAAAGAGCCTAGAAAAACATTTCATGAACGTGCTGATCTTTTAGTATATGTTAAACATGTTCTGTTCAGGCATATTTTTACCTAGATTTTTGTCTTTTTAAAAATTCCTAAATATAGTTCTCAATTAAGTGTAAGCAGGAAAGAGGCAGAAGGAGTTTAGGATGGAACGAAGAGCACATGTCTTATGAGGAGCGGCTGAGGGAACTGGGGTTGTTTAGCCTGAAGAAAAGGAGGCTCAGGGGAGACCTTATCACTCTCTACAACTGTCTGAAAGGAGATTGCAGAGATGTGTGAGTCGACCTGTTCTGTCAAGTAACAGGAGGAAGTGGCTTCAAGTTGCGCCAAGGGAAGTTTAGATTGGATATTAGGAAGAATGTCTTTACTGAAAGGGTCATCAGGCATTGGAATGTGTTACCCTGGGCAGTGGTGGAGTCCTCATCCCTGGAAATATTTAAGGGTCATGTAGATATAGTGCTCAGGGACATGGTTTAGTGGTGGGCTTGTCAGTGTTAGGTTAATGATTGGACCAGATGATCTTACAGGTCTTTTCCAATCTAGGAGATTCTCTGATTCTGTGAAAAGAAAGAATTCTTCACTCAGTACTCATAGATTGTAGACATCCTCACCCCAGGAATTTGTAGAAGCTGAAAACGTTACTTTTGAAAGCTTTACTTAAAGAAAATAAAGTTTTACTAAAGAGGTTGAATAGCTTTTTTAGGCACCTTTTGTCTAGTTATGCATAGATCCTGGGCTAGATGGTTTGAGCCCTTTTTGAGCTATTTTATACAGGAAAATGCAACATAATTCAGCTACAAGGCACAGTTCTAAGAGCTTGTGAAGGTGAGGGCACTCAGCACAGCTACAGTAACTGAAGTTAGCAATTTGAAATTATTTAGTTTAGTGAAAGTTAAACAGTGCTAATCTTTCTGAACGAGTCTGCAGAAGGGCTTAATGTGGTTGCAGTAGTTCAGATCATTTTTCTTAAGTGCAACTATGCAGACAAAGACCAAAAGTGAAAGAAGTAAAAAATTCAAGTTCAGGGGCAAAAGCAGGAGGAAGCTATTCAGAAACTAGAAAGCAAGCAGATGTACAAATAGTGTTGTGACAGTGAAAAAATGAAGCAGTATTTTTGAACCATTGCATGTTCACTTATTAGAAGTGGAAAGAAAAATCTAAAAAGACTTGTCATTGCTTCAGCTTGGCATTTTAAACATGATAATTACACAGTAATTTATCACTGTCTCACAATTAAAAGTAAATCAAAGTGAATTTATACTCTGAACACATATGTGTCAGAATTTTACATCAACAATACCTTTTTCATTAGATGGAAGCAGATGTTGACAGCGAGCTCAATAACAGAAACCTACCTAAGATAAAAGCACTAAAAGAACACAAAAAATGTGAGATTACTATCACCAAATACATTATTTCTATCAATTTATCATTTGTGGCACTTCTTGCTTCTTGTATATCACAACATTTTGAGTTTGATAAGTCAGGGAACAAAATGCCTGCTAATAGCTCCTTATCCCAGCTACATCTTTTTGACGCTTCCAGATACATCTCAGACTGGTGTTTCATAGAATAGTTTGGGTTGGAAGGGACCTTGAAAGGTCACTTAGTCCAACCCCCTTGCAATGAGCAGGGACACCTTCAACTAGATCATGTTGCTCAGAGCCCCATCCAACCCAACCTTAAATGTTTCCAGAGATGGTACAACTACCACCTCTCTGGGAAACCTGTTCCACTGTTTCACCACTCTCAGTGTAAAATATTTCTTCCTTATCTCTAGTCTAAATATTCCTTCTTTTAGTCTAAAGCCATTACCCCTTGTCCTATCACAGCAGGCCCTGGTAAAAAGTCCCTTCCCATCTTTCTTATAAGCCCCCCTTAAGTACTGGAAGACGGCAATAAGGTCTCCCTGGAGCCTTCTCTTCTCCAGGCTGAACAACTTCAACTTTCCCAGCATGTCCTCATAGGAGAGGTGTTCCAGCCCTCTGATCATTTTTGTGGGCCTTCTCTGGATCTGCTCCAACAGGTCCATGTCTTTCCCGTGCTGAGAACTCCAGAGCTGGATGCCATACTCCAGGTGGGGTCTCATCAGAGCAGAGTAGAGGGGCAGAATCACCTCCCTCGACCTGCTGGCCATGCTTCTTTTGATGCAGCCCAGGATACAGCTGGCCTTCTGGGCTGTGAGCACACGTTGTCGGCTCATGTCCAGCTTTTCATCCACCAGTACCACCAAGTCCTTCTTGGCAGGGCTGCTCTCAATCGTTTCATCTCCCAGCCTGTATTGATACCGGAGGTTGCCCCGACTCAGGTGCAGGACCCTGCACTTGGTTTTGTTGAGTCTTCTGAGGTTCACACAGGCCCACTTCTCAAGCCTGTCCAGGTCCTTCTGGATGACATCCCTTCCCTCAGGTGTGTCAACCACACCACTTAGTTTAGTGTCCTCCGCAAACCGGCTGAGGGTGCACATGATCCCACTGTCTATGTCATTGATGAAGATATTGAACCATACTGCTCCCAGTACAGACCCCTGAGGGACACCACTTGTCACCAGTCTCCAACTGGATGTTGAGCCATTGACCACTACCCTCTGGATGTGACCATCCAACCAGTTCCTCATCCACTGAACAGTTCACCCGTCAAACCCATATATCTCCAATTTACAGAGAAGGATGTTGTGGGGGGTCTTGTCAAAGGCCTTATAGAAGTCCAGATAGAAGACAACCATAGCTCTTCCATTGTCCACTGATGTAGTCAGTCTGACATGGGAGGCCACGAGGTTGGTCAGGCAGGACTTGCCCTTGGTGAAGGCATGTTGGCTCTCTCGAATCACCTCCCTGTCATCTCATGTGCCTTAGCACCACTTCTAGGAGGATTTGTTCCATGATCTTCCCAGACACCGAAGTGAGGCTGACGGGTCAGTAGTTCCCAGGGTCCTCCATTCTCCCCTTTTTTAAAAATGGGTGTGATGTTACCCTTTTTCTAGTCACCGGGGACTTCATGACTTTTCAAATATCATGGAGAGTGGCTTGGCAACTATATCAGCCAATTCCCTCTGGCCTCTGGGATGCGTCTTGTCAGGTCCCGTAGACTTCTGTATGTTCAGGTTCCTCAGGTGGTCACAAACCTGATCTTCTGTTACATTGGGAGTTTATTACTTTACAGTTTATTACTTTATTGTCAACTTGCATGTTTTACTTACAGATCTGTGTTACGACGTCCCTTAGAACTCTAGAGGGCACTATCCAAGTGAAAAGGTAGTTCCAAACAAAGCGCAAAAAGTTAGAAAGGAAGGGAAACACTGTTAGAAAACAGTTTGCATGTTCTTTAATAGCCTACATATTAGACCACCCCAGTCTAACATCCCAGACAAGATTTCCACATTAACAGTGTTTTCCTTCATCGTGATTTATACACTACACATAAGCCTTACATGAATTATGTTTAGAAATACTAAAATTAAATGACAGCCCTGAATCCAAACTAAACTACAGGTGCAATAGTTCACTCAAAATGTTGTGTACAGCTACACAACTAGTCCACTCTTATTCTTTACTGTGACTGTACACAAATCTGGTGAAAATCATAACACAACATTGAATATATGTATATATATATTTGTGTGTGAGTAAATACACCTATGCATATATATATATTTAAAGACTATTCAGAATATTTTTCTAGTCTTGTCTTTTTTTTTTAACATCAGCATGACCTCAGCAAAGCAATGTCTGGTTTCAGTGGTTAACAATTGGTCAGCTGTTATAGGTAGACTGAATGACTGAAATAAAAACATCAGCTGATATTTGTCCTTACTTTAATCTCTTACTAGAAGGAAAGGAATTTAACATAATAGGAAACTCAAACAGTTCAACCCTGCAATATTTTAAGGTAACAAAATAGATTCAGAATTCCCTTCCTGCAATGTCTCTCAGACCGCTCTTTCAAATTTAGCATTCGTAGTCTCTAAGTTATTATTATTACAATATTATGATATTTACTAGATGCATCATGTCTTCGAAAGTTAGTCAGCATAGACATTATATACCTTCCCTTTCCAAAAGTATAAATGTACTCCAAATGTATAGGAGGCAGATGGTATCCTTTTTAACTCCCACCCACCCCACCCCCCCTCAAAGACAAGAGTCCCTGGGCAGAGAACGCATAGAAACAGAAGTACTAAGCATTTGTAAGTATAGCCAACATATATCATTAGCATCTAAAAATGCCGCATTGCAAGGTAACACGAAGGGTAGCTTGCAGGAGAGATTCAGCTCTGAGTCGTCTTCATACCACGTTGGTGCCACTTCCTGGTGAGATGTTTGTTTCGAGTCCTACATCGTTATTCAGCTCACCTCTTCCCCAGCTCCTGTTCCACCTTCCTAAGGCCTGCTGCAGATGCATTATTCAGCTGTATTATGAAAAAATAGGCCCAGCCATCTCAATTTGGGCATCAGTAATTATTCTGCACAATGCTATTTCCTTTTCTTAAGGAGGGGGATATTAAAATAAATCCACTGCTGTTTGTGCAGCAATCCCGGGTTATGTTAGCAAGCATCACAAAAGTGCCCATGAAGAAATTAATTCTGTGTTCAGTGATGATCTGCTGTGTAATAAAAAGGCTAGAAACCTCATGTTGACTGTTGAAAATGCAGAAGAAAAACAATAGCTACACTTTTAGTTAGCCTCAGTTCTCCTAGATACTGAAGGACACAGAGGGTCTGGTTGGGGCAGGGGAAAAGAGAAAAACTGTAAGGTGGGGAATGGAAACTGGGCTGAGAAAAGTAGGAGGGTATGGAGTGACGTGGTGGAGGAAGATAGGGTTGGGGTCTGCAGATGTATTATATGCAGTGTCAGAGAATAAATAACACAGAGTAGGGGAGATGCAATGTGGGACACAAGCATCTTGTTTTATGCACGAGCAGTTCAAGGTAATGCTGAAAGCTGCTGCTGCAGTCTTCCAGTCACACTGAGCCTGGAGTTTCTTTTCAAGGGATAAAAGAGTTTTTGATGGCTTGCAAGTACATAACATTGGCTTAGGAGCTGTTCTGAACCCATGCATCTAAAGGCTGCCTTCAATGCTATAGTTGCAAGGGCTTATAAAGGGTGATAACACTCCCTCCCCATGGGTGAGAACTAGCCTATATACTGAATAAATCAGGGGACTTCTGGGCACAAAACCTGTAAAATGTCACAACTAAAAACTATATTAAAAAGCTGCACCTGTTAAAGTCAGGTTAAATCTGTTATTTCTAAACTCTGGAGTGTCTAACTCAGCATTCTTAATTCCTGTTTCCTATATGGTCTTCATAAATATTCACTGTGTTACTAGCTGCAACAAACCAAACACAGTAATACATTTTAGTTTTCTTTTAGTCATATAAAGGCAAATACATTGCAAAATGTCTGTCTATGGGATAGATAAAATGCAAACTTTAAATACCAATAATTTTTGTGTTTTTATGAAAATGTTTGGTGGAGGAGTGGAGTATGAAGTGAGAAAGAGAATTATTTCTCTTTTTCTGCATAGAAAAAAATAAAATCGAGCATTTTCCTAACACAAGGCAACACAAACGCATCCTAAATTTCTAAAACTAGAAAATAAGCATCCTGACACAAAAAAAAAAAAAAAAAGAGAGAAAACCTTGTCTACATCTATAAATGAAAAAGAGGAAAGAAGAGTGAAATGAGATGTGACTGTGTCTGAGCACAGGGATTTTTAGGCAATACATTCATTTTCTGTAGTTGTCAGAGAAGCAAATGTTCCAGAAATACGGGAGCTGAAAAATTATCCATCATCTCTCTTGGTGAAATAAGACCTGGTTAGAGGATGAGATTCAATGAAGTCATATTTTGACAGTGTGGGCAAGGTCAATATGACCTTTGCAGTTTCAAGAGCCAAGCTGGGCAGCTTGTCTTCTCTTTTGTCCAACATCTTAAGCACTTATTTAAATTTGTTTAAACTTCCTACTATGACTGGCTGATACATTAGTATAGAGATGATGTTTAGAAGCACCAAATTTCTGAACTGTGTTGATTTACATCATGTTTCCTTTTTCTTCCCAGGCAATATAAACTTATATGTAAATGAAACAGGACTGG
This sequence comes from Ibidorhyncha struthersii, assembly GCA_013398815.1. Classification (NCBI taxonomy): domain Eukaryota; kingdom Metazoa; phylum Chordata; class Aves; order Charadriiformes; family Charadriidae; genus Ibidorhyncha; species Ibidorhyncha struthersii. Next base: position 295,905 of record VZSZ01001042.1, read on the forward strand.
CCAAAGCCTTCTGATAGGTTTGTGGCTTTTGTTGGTGGGACATGCTCATGAAATACAAACATTCACAAGAAGTTAAAATTCTGACAACTTTCTATCTTTACAGTGACTGGAATAAGGCCATCTGACACGGTCAGCACTCTCAAATTGAAACAGCTTGTTTTTTCGAAAAGCATTTTTCTATTGAAGTTGAGTTGTTTACTTAAATAGTTTTATTTGAATTTAAGTATAAAATTAAAATTTCAATGCAAAAATTAAACGTATCATTTGTGTTTAAATTGAAATGTTTCTTGAAATTCCATTTCAATAAAAAAATTCATTGTCTCCACTTAATATTATTTTTTCCCCAAAATGATCATTTAGCATTAAGCCAGAGCTCCAACTTTCAATGACTTTTCAAGAATTTTATGCTACGTGATAATGTTTTTCATCAAATGTGACCTGTATAGATAAAGTTTTACCAATAAGTGAATAATAAATGCAAAACCAAGAGAGTGGTTAATTTATTTTGAAACTATGAAATCAAAATATTATTTACTTTCCAAAGGACAAATTCCTGTATCAAGTTTTCATTGTGTCAGTAGAGAGCTGCACCCTGACTATCCCTTTTTGTAGTAGCCCTCTGGCGGCATTCTTTTTATCCTGCTGGTGACTGCTGCTGCAGGGGTAGTAGCTCTGCTTGCTTCTTACCCTAGTTTCCATGGGGAAGAGCTGAGATCAGATGCACAGTATTCTCATGCGCTTGTTGCATTTATTAGCTATGCAAGGCAAGATCAGGACATGTAGCACTCTATTTTAACCAGCTGTATAGTTCCTCTTGCAATGGCTGTTTTTTACAAATAGAACTGAACTCAACCAGTAGGTTTCTAAATTCTGTTTTTTCAGTCTCTGAAAATTTCAACTGTGAACAAAATGTACTTCAAACTTTACAGCCCTTATTGCTTAAATATGTTTCAGTTTCTTATTAGTTTACTGAAGTACTGAATCTCCTGATTTAACTCAGGTGATTGTACTCAGAGTGAAGCTGTTGAAGCATTCGAGTATGAATGAAGGCATGAGCAAGGATTCCAACATTCAACCTTTATAAATTAGTACATTTCTGGTCTTAGGTCTTTGCACTGTTCAAACATACAGAGAAATTCTTCTCAGAAATATGGAAATATACTTGCCTGAATGGAGCTATATTGTTTTACCAGGTATTTGATAGATGTGAGTAATATTAATTCTCACTGGCAACACTAGACACAGGGCATGCTTCATAAGGCCTGCTGTGGTATCAAAGGTTTAAAGATTTAAAAGATTTAAATAGGATCACCCAGAAGCTGATAACCTCATGGGTGAGATTAGCTGCTGTTAAACCCACAACTGATACCCAAACTGCACTTCTATTTATGCTCTTAGAATGAAAATGGTTCATTTTATTTTTCCTGAATCAGAAAGGCAAAGAAAACATACTGTCATATTCTCTTCCTTCCAGATAACTTTTTCACAAGGTTAAATGATGTTTATGCAAATGTAAAAAAAGATGTAATTATTGCAGCATTCACCTAGAAAATAGTGTATGGCATTGAATTAGAGAATTCCAAATGTTGATGCTAATGCATATGCCTAAAATGGGAAGATTAAATGTTACTTTTTATGAAAATTTTCTTAGAAAATAAAAGAGCAACTTTATTTAGGTCAGGAAAGAACAACAGCGTAGGTAGGACATATGCAATCTGTGAGATCAAGTTCAACCTGCAGATTGTTTGTTTGGTTTTTTGTGTCTGAAGATAATGTCAATGCAAATTCCTTGATGCATTCCAAAGACAGAATATAGAAATTTCAAACAATCATTCATCAGAGAGAAATTAATACAACATGCAAGTTTTATATTTTAAAGCACTATTTTCTGGTTAATTTCTTTTCTTTCTGGAAAGCAGAACAATTATTATTCTCAACAAATTTTGTTTTAATAGCCACTCCCCAGGTTTTCTGTATTGTGTCAGGCCTTAATAAACACAAAATATCTGGATTTTCCTGAATGCAAACTGAGGTATTCCTCATTTCAAGTAGCTGGAGTACCCAGGAACTTCTAAATAAGTGGCAACATAGCCCTGCTCATTGGCCTGCATTCTGCCTGTTTCAAACTCATGTCTTCCTACATTTCAGTACTAAATGGAGATAGAGGATATTCTGAATTTAATAATGATAATGAAAGATTTCTTCATCTGACTTTGCTTTTATAAGCTTCTGGACTTTTAATGAAAAGGGAATATGTAATTTGGAAGAGAAAAGTGTTGGTCATTAATGCCTACCACTACTGTCGGTTGTAGATTAATATGTTTATACTCCCACAGAAATAAATGAGGGCCATTGCTTTAGCTTTGCTTATCCGACTGCTACAATTTTATTCCAGTTTGATATTTCCAGGTTTTAAAATTCCCATCCAACTGTGACAACATTTGTCTATATCTTTAAATTATAACTAGGAATATAAAACAGTTTCCCTTCCAGCTTATTCTCAAACTTTCATGAGTAATCACAAGAGGTTTGTCTCAGTATAAAGGGATGTTAAGTCAGAGTAACAGCTCCCATGCCAATTCTCATCTTTCTGGCTGCACAGATGGAGTGAAAGGACTTCCCTGTGGGTTTTTGGCAGCTAACATAATCAGATCACATAACGGCTGCTCTAATTTTTTATAAAAGGCTGTTATCTACTCCTAAATATAACCACCCATTCGGAATTCCTCTGATTATTTCTTAACAAATAATCAGTGGCTATAAATTCCACCTTTTCAATAAAGTATATTGAATATTGTAGCAGCAAAGTGGGGAGCACCACCTCTAGTTATGACTACCTACTTTGTGTTACAAGACCTTATTTTCATTTATTTGGAGACAAAGAATCAGGCGGACAAACAGGGCAACAAAAGATGCTTTTTTTCCCCCATTGATTTAACAGCTGGAACAAAAAAAATATATATAAAGCAGAAACCCATGGATCTCACAGGTCCAGACCTGCAGCTGATGAAAGTCAACAACGCACTGTGTTTCAGAGGGGCTATGCTGATTTATGACAGCTGAGAACTTGGCCTTGGTCAAAAATCTGGATAATCAAAGATGTCAACCTACTTTGGAAACTTTCCTTAAGTGGCTGCTTATGTAGTCTAGGGGGACCTAAAATAACTTTAATTCAACTCCCTCATATGTACAGGCTCTTACTACCTGACAAATAATCACTGCAGATACGCTTTTCACTTCATTTTCAACACATCTCAAAAGGAAGGCATACACCCTTTCTCCCTATATGTCAAAGGAACAGAAGACATTCTTTGAGTCCAAACAGGCAGACAAAACAAGCTGAATAAATGAAAATATTTGAAAGTCTGATAATTAGTATTAATTTTATTTGCACTAAAAGAGTGGGAAAGCAATAAATCCCAATCATCAATAATGCTTTGACTTAATTCACAACTGTATTACTTCAGCTGCATTTCAGTATACTTCCACTGACTTTACAGGAAAATTGCATCACTGTAAAGGCAGACTAAAACATTCTTTATTCAAATCCCCTATTATCTGCCATCGCTATTTTTTACATGCTTACTGAATTTTCATACATATTATAAACTTTTGTTTTATTATGTATATATAGAAGCAGACATATACTGTTCCCTTCTGTCGGTCTGTACACATGCTCAAGTACATATACACTATCTGTGTATACATACTGCAGTATGTTCACTGTGAGCACTGGTTCTTATCAGATAACTGCTCAAGTGTAAACTGTTTCCCGTGTCGTATTTTAGCAGGTTGCTAAGCATATTTAACATGCTCTGAAGCTGCCTATTTTTCCTCCCACATTGAGTCTAAAATGTAGACCATCTTTTTATACTTAAAGCTTTGTATTATGTGTTGCAAATAAGTATTTAATTTGCACTTCAGTTAACAGGCATTTATTGTACAGTAAGAATCAATTGACTACTACAAGGATCCTTTTTGTGATTTAATCTATTCACAAGAAAATTCAGTTGCTATCATAGTATCCTCAAAATTTCATCAACAATACATATAAAATTAATATACTATTAGCAAGGAAATGTGGGTATCTAGCTGACATGAAACGAGATATAAAGAGAAAATTAGCCATCAATTAACATACTTTCTTAACGTCAAACAGTATTTAAATTAATTTAGTCTTTCATTAATTAATTCAAATCAGATTTACTTTCTTGGTTTATAAGACAACCAAACTGCTAAAGAAGGTTTTTGGCTTTACAATGTGAGTAACAGAAGCATAGCTATCCCCACAATATTTACTCATCTCAATTCGGCAACATTGGATTGTGATTTATATTGCCATCTGCTAAAATGCACTCACAAATAGCATATTACATTTCACTTCAAAAAACTACTGGGTTTCCATAAAACTGCTGCAAAGTGTAGTGAAATAGTTAAATATTTAAATCACCAATAACTTTTATCCAGTTACATATTTAGCTTCACTGATGCCGCACTGTCAGGGGAAGAGCAGAGGAGAGCTACATAAAGTAGTAAAATGAAGGTGAGGGATGATGAAAGTACAGTAAGCTTCTCCCTCTAGCCTCCCACAGTCGCCTGGCTTCAGTAGGTGTGATGCAAATTGAGATGATAAGTGGTGATAGTCTGTGGCTGCTGAAGTAGAAAATTTTAAGACATGACAAAGCTTGAAAGAATACTGGAGAATACAGCATTAACAAAATGGTGTAGTTATTTGTTTTATTTATGTCAGCCTATCAAACATTAGGATGAAGGTCCTGGGGTCTAGCTGCCCTTGACAAAGTAATTAGACCAAAACCTAACAGAAGCAGAAAGAGCAAATGAACAGGCATTTGCTGATCAAAAGCATACATTTTCCACTTTGTCACACACAAAGTTTATTTTCCTAGAATGAAAAATCCATTCCTGTGCCATCTCTTCACCTCAGCTTTTCTCAGGCATCAGCTCAAATGCAGAGGCTTCACAGGCTGTCATAAAGGTCAGCATACATAAGCTATTTCCTTTGCCAGTCTCGAGAACAAAATCCAAAATCAGTTTTTCAAATCAGCAAGCCCTATTTTATGGCCCAAGAAATGTGAGGGTGTTGCAGATTAAAACCAAATTCCTCAATCTACTGTCAGAAACCACCAGGCAAAACCTGCAGACTTAAAAGAACATATGTCTCTCTTTGTAGTTCAGAAAGTCAGACACCATCTCTACACCAGTATGAATTTCCAGCTAATTTAAGAGGCAGACTTAAAAACAGAGTACTGCAGCTGCTGAACTCTTAAGTTGAGGACAGAATGACACTTGTAAAGACTGCACCAAAAATGTACAGTTAACCAGAGGCTGATAGGTTCGCTGATAATGGTTTAATATAATTGTCTTACATAGTTGACGTATAATAAGCAATGACTTTGTTAGGCATACTTAGTGGCACACAGCGGCACCAGCTTTAGCCATACCCTGAACTAATAGGACACAAGCCAGCTCATGCCTGGAAGCTGTTTAAGTACGTTGGTGAGAATTGTACCCACCCTAGTTCCTGCCACTCAGCCTCAAAGCTAGCTCACCTCCTGTCAGCTTAGCAAAAAGTGGCAACCAACGCACATTACCTATCACCTTGTTGTTTGCCTGTTTTCCCAGGCTACATTAATCATGTTACTCAAATCTGCAGACAGCTAATTCTTTGCAATACCTCATATTTCAGTTTGTGCCAGGCACCAAGAAATACCTTCCACTGTGTCCTCTTTGCTAACCAAAATGGAGAGTGGGAATAAAGCATATTGAAATTACATTAGAGGAGTTATAGACTTTTGTACCAGTCATGAGGAAATGCATAGCTTAGGCTGTTTGTCCAACACCTGGTACAGCAGACACCTCACTGGAGACGGTGACTCCCAGACACCATCATTGTTCCAATAACAAATAATTATTCCAGATTTCTGCACTGACTTTATTTTATTTGCAAATTCTTTCCAGTTCCAACACAAAGTTAAAATCTTTACTAGGTGTGGCAAAGAATTTTTCTCTCACCTACTCTTTGAGCTAGCACCATTGGTTGTGCTCACTCTTCATGTGCCCAAGAAAGGCAATAGGGAGAACAAAGTTATCCTATGTTCAGATCATACCCCAGCATAGACTTAGAATATAACAAGGCTCATGTCACGGATCAGAAACTGAAATGATAGATCTCCAAACACTAGGAAAAGTCTACTTATAGCCTAAGAAATTTCCAAGTTAGCTTTTATACCTTTATCTATCTTGATCAGAAAGATAGTCTGAGACTCACAAATTGCTCTCACAAAACCAGGAGAGTTTGCTACCTCACTTCACGTCTGTTTAAAGTTATTGAAAACAGGATTTAAGTAGCTCTTTAGTCACTAACTTCATTAAAAGCTTTATGACAATGATTGTTAAAGTTCTTCAAAGTCAACTAAACCTTGCAATAAGAGCTAAGCAAAAAGTTCTGTTAAAGCTGCAGGTGGCAAAATTATCTAATTCGCCCAGTCTCGTCTTTAATAGGAAACTCTAAAGGCAGTTTTTGTTATTTCCCAAGGTGTCTTAAAAGGTGTTTTAATAAACACTTTTCTGTTGTTGTGAATCTTTTCATCCACTTTATATCTTGTAGACATTATCAGCCTTCATTTATCTCAAAATCTTCATCAACTCTCATGTTGATTATTTCTAGCTTGGACCTCTTTCCCTTTTAGTGTTTTTAATCATTGGTCCCACAGAGACTAGCTTTGAGGATTCTTTTTTACCCCCATTTGGGGTCACACCAGGGCTATTCGTGTGAAATTCAATTAGAACCTTATAACAATTCTCTATACATTTCATCACTTCAAAAAACAAACAGTGAGATCTTGAAAGAAGCACTCTGCAACTGCTAGAAGGGGTTTATTAGCACTTTGTCAGACAAGTGTATTTGTTTTGGGTAGATCAATCAAATCTACTTCAAATGACAAGTCCTTGAGCTCCAAATAGTGTGGACCTAATATTCAGATTTTATTTAAAAAAAAAAAAGCCAACACTCCATCTTAATATGAAAGACTATAGAATGAGCTGGCTCTTAACTGCAAAATTATTTCTTCAGAACATTTACTTTTACCTTCAACTTTAGGTAAATGCCTGTTCTCAGAACATTTGTTTTGTCACCTTGATCTGGGCCACCAGAATAGCCATTAAGTCTTGGCAAATGATTACGTTTCCTTTTTCAAGCCATCATTTCCCAAGGTTGTCTTTTCAACTTACAGAAACTGCTGACTGATTTGACAAATTTAAGGCATGTTTGCATTAGGACAATTTGCAATAGAATAGCTGTATCAATGTCACTTAAGATTAAATCAGCAACTGAAGTCCCACATTACAACTACACCAAACACCTATGCCAGGAGATTGCAGTGATGTTACTAACTACGCTGGTGGAAATTTCACCTGTACAGGTATACTGTTATACAGTAGGTCACCTCAAGATTTTCTTTCTTGACATCCAAACTGTCAGAAATGTCAGAGTGAAAGACATTTAAGAAAGGATCAACAGCCTAAATTAGTTGTGAGAAAAACTGAGTAAAGTAACAGTGAAAAATGTAGTCTCTCCACTGGTAAGTTTCAGAATAAAAAGATGTAAATATGATGACTTGACGATTTGGACTAAATCTTTCTCTTAGCTTCTGATGTATTTTGGGTAATTATATTTTTGTCAGATGAATCATAATGCATGAATAGTTTTAGAAAACAAGATCATATTGCCTTGATAGTTGTTAAGACATTAATTTGGGATATGATAGAATTTTTCCTACACATTAGAGCAAAGTTGAACCTCAGTTGGCCAACAGCCCAATTATTCTGCAGAATGACTTACATCTTGTCACTCTTCTACTTTGTGTATACTATTAAACACCCAAGAGAAAGAGAGTCTCAACCCAATGGTATTCTGTTAAAATAGAAACCTGAACTATACTATTTATGTCCAAAAAAAAGAAAAAATCCAATAGGACTAACAGACTGTATACGCAATTGATTAGGGCAACCGCTCATTCTGTGGGAGAGCCAATTACAAATTTTACCTGTTCCATATAAAATAAAAGGAAGAGCAGAATTTAGGCTATAAACATCTAATCATAGCATTTAAATATTTATGTTCAGCATAGATGTGCTTTTGACTATAAAATTCATTTTGGCCTGAACACCTCCTAAGTGAAAGTTGCTTTGAAACTGTTAGGTTAATATACAAAAAAAAACTCCCAAACAATCACTTTCAATAAATTGTCGTTGCAAACAATGGGAAACACTGTCAGAAAATTCCCATGCAATTCTATCTTCTGAACTGCTTTACACCAGTGTAATTCTATCAGTTCCCATTCTTTTCCTCTAGGTTATGTTAGAAGTCAGCTGAAATCACCGCTGCACTCTAGTGACTGAAAACAAGTCAATTTGTGCATTGTAGTCACCGTTCAAAAGTTCTGACTCCATGTAAATGTTTTATGGTTGGATGAATAGAAGTAGAGGGAGGATAATTATCCAACACTGACATCCAACATATAATATTTCCAGCAATATTCTAAGAACCTGCCTTTCCAATCATCAAGTGTGTTTTACCAGATATTATCAGGCCCAACCATTCGAGCACCCAGTGCTTACTAAAACTGATAGGAGCTTATAGCCTGTGTTGCTTAAAAACTTGATACCTTGGTACTCTGGATTATATTCCGTCATGATTTGCCCAAGAAAAGAGTAAACCAGTAGCAGAGAAAGATTAAACTCAAAAATTCTTTCTCCTGGGGTTACTCTTCTAATCATTGATCTGCACACTTTCACCTTAAAATTGTCAAATTCCTTGTTGCGTGGAAATTTGTAATGAAGAAATCTGTCAACAGAGTTCCTACATAAAATATATACAGTTATTCTAGAGCTCTATTTAAAGAAAATAATATTAGTCTTTACCAAATAGGGCACTAGAATCTTAGTGTTCACACATCTCTGCTTCAGCATTCATGTTCTATTTCTGTAGAAGTACATCTGAGTTTTTTTATTATTTGCTTTTGTTTGCATTTTTATCACTGATTACATTAAATTTGTATTGCTTTCCTAAGTACAGTGTATACGATAAGAATTGTTTATGCTGTCACTCTTCAGATTATCATTACTTTCCGTCTCATCTTAATGTCATCACAAACATCACACCTTCCTTGCTAACCTGATGTTGATTTAATGACTTGACTTGCTCATGACAATAATGCTTCTTATCTTCCAAGCTGCTTAATGTATTTGTTTTAAGAATAGCTGAGATCTCAAGTGACTGCACATACAAATTAGAATCATCACGAAAGTTTTGTGGTAAAAGATGATTACAGATTTTTGAATGTCAAATTAATGAACAATCTAAAGATTTTATGTAGCTCCGAAATTATAAATAGTTTCCTCAAATAGAGCAGCCTAGAATTAACATTCATTAGCTATTTTTTTTTAATTTACCCATTTATAAGAATTCAACAGGAAATTCATAAAATAATCCCAAACCTCTGATGCAGTTGCCAAAATACATGTTGAAAACTTGTCAATTCAATAAAATAGCTTTCTGAGGCCAGTGACCTGGATGGAAAAATCATTCTGACTTTTTTAGCCGAAATATACAAAAAGCCTGTCATCCTGGCTGATGGTAACAGAAATTGTCTCAACTCCTGGACTGAGTTTGCCAGGCATAGCTATCATAACTGCCCTCTGTTCAGCCCTGAAATCCTCCGCTTCACTTTGACCGGCTTACAAATATGGGAAACTTCTTAACATCTCCCAGTACTCCAGCATCTCTCCAACACATAACTTTTTGGTATAATAGAGACATTAATTAGTCAAGAAACTAAAACAGAAATGTACAGGCAGTACTCTATCCATTCTTAAGGTGCATAAGTTTATGACACAGTCAGACCAGATGTGAATATTTTGTTTACTCCAGATTAACTTTTTAAGATTCAGCCACCTCATGCCAATTCTTAAGTGCACATCTACAAAATCAATTGTATGGGCTTAATGAATCCAGGAGTAATTCTAACAGTGATGAAGGATATTCCTGTGCTTAAAATTAAGAGAATGCATAAGACTAGATGTTATTGATGAAAGAAATATGGTCAAATACAAGAAAAATATAACCCATCCTATATGGCATTTATTCCTCTATGTGTACATACCTGGAACTGCATTGTAAGCACACGTTTCTAATTTCTTTGTGTTAGAAACTGAAAGGGAAAGCTCTTCTTCTTCATGTTCTTCTTATTTTCTTATCATTGTATATTAAAATGTGCTTGTCTTGCAAATAGGATCATAGACTGCTAAAATATCATTATTTTATTGTAACTAATTATGTCTGTTACGCCATATAATGCTCACCACCAAAAGTTCACTTCTCCCACTGGGAGGCAATTTTATCTTGATATTAGTTTGGCCTACAACAAATAGCATTATTATGACTTTCACATTACTGCTTACAGTGGGGAAAAACACCAAAATGATTTGAACGCTTGCAATACAGAGCCAAGCATTGTGCAAAGTTGGTCACATGTTATTTCCACACCAGTTGGTTCTACCTTGGCTAGCACTGGAGGCCAGCATACAGACGAAATTAAGCCTGTATACAGTTACTGTATATCTATGCCAAAGTTGTTTTACTTTAAAGAGTTAACAGCCTGAAAGGCAGAAAAAAGATGAGCAAAAAGGATATAAAATGAATTTATAGCAATTAACAATGAGTATATAGTATTAACACTTGTTGATTCTTGAGCAGGATTTCTTGGCTTGCCTTCCTGTTCAATGATCATTATGTCAACAATGCTACACTGTCATGATGGAGGCATTTGAATGGTGAGAACATAAGCAAAAGGACGATATAAGAACTAGAGACATTTAAAGAAGTTAAATATAGAGAAAACTTTTCTATGATCTTGTGGAATTTTTTGTTTAGAATTCTTGTGAGCAAGTCTGAGCCATCTGTATTCAGATAATCCAAATTATGAGAGAAGTCAGGGAAACAAAGATGACTGAAACATTTTAATGCCGAGCTACTTCCTATAAGACATGCAAATCACATTCTGATTCTATAAAAGTCTCCTCTCCCTGAGCCTTCAGTCTGCCATTATTAAAAGCAATACACACAGAAAAAAAAGCACAGTGTTTCTTAAGGTTCCCTGCAGATTTGTATAAAAAGGGCAAAACTCTTTATTCTACAGAGCAAAATAGCAGAATTGGTGTTCTGGGTTACTGAATCTGCAAATAAATCATTTGCAACAGAAGGCAACACAGCAAAAAATACAGTCAAGGTTCCAAAAGCAAGTATAATACATAATATATGCATATTTTAGGCACTGAATTCTATTTCAGGATTATATGATAGACTAGATTTTAGAGTTTTAGACCTAAATCTTATCTCTACTGCATGACTACAGTCCTTTCTTGGCACCAGAATTAATGTAGCTGAATTAGTGTACCTGAAAAAAATACTCCCTTTGCTGTTATAGCTGCAGTGTATTAAGATGTAAGTATGTATACAGAACTTAAAACATTTTAATGACAAAAATGAACCTTCCAAATTACTTCAAACAACTGAAAATTAAAATCAAAAGATTTGCCACACTGTCTCTAACACATACAACTACAACAGAATATAGAAAGCCATAATCTAATTTTGGATTCTGGAACTGCTGTGGTGAGTTGGTCCCAGCTAGCAGCCAAGCACCTACACAGCTGCTCACTCACTCCCCTGCCGCAGAGGGGCACGGGAGAATATAAGAATAACAACAGAGAGAAAAATCATGGCTTGAAAAAAGACAGGGAAATCACTCACCAAGTACCGTCACAGGCAAAACAGACTTGGAGAATTTAACTTAATTTAAAATATTTAATTACTGATTTGGGTATTTGGGAAACAAAGACAACAAGCATTTAAACACTTGGGGGAAGCACCTTTCCTCCCCCTTTCCCAGGCTGAGCTTCACTACAGACGCTTCTGCTACTCCCCACTTGCTCATCTCCTCCACATTATTGGCGCAGGCAACACTCAGTCCCTTTGGTGAGGAAACAAGCGGTGCAGGAGGTTGGGGTGAGGGTGTAGTGGTTTATTTGAGGTGCTGGACCTTGTCCAGAGAAGGGCAACAAAACTGGTGAGGTGTCTGGGGGACAAGTCTTATGAGGAATGACTGAGGGAATTGGGGCTGTTTAACCTGGAGAAAAGGAGGCTGAGGGGAGACCTTATCACTCTCTACAACTACCTGAAAGGAGGTTGTAGAGAGATGGGGACTGACCTCTTCTCCCTAGTGACAAGTGATAGGACGAGAGGACGAGAGGAAATGGGTTCAAGTTATACCAGGGGAGGTTTAGGTTGGATATTAGGAAAAAAATTTTCACTGAAAGGGTTATCCAACATTGGAATAGGCTGCCCAGGGAGGTGGTGGATTCCCCATCCCTGGAGGTGTTTAAAAAAAGGGTAGATGTGGTACTTGGGGATATGGTTTAGAAGTGTTTTTTGTCAGGTTAGGTTAATGGTTGGACTTGGTGATCTTAAAGGTCTCTTCCAACCTTAACAATTCTATGATTCTATGATTTCAGCCCCTCCTTGTTTCTCACTCTTTTCTTCCACTGCTCCTTCTTTCATACTAGTTTCTTCTGCTCTGGCGTAGGCTATCCACAAGCCACAGTTCCTTCACGGAAGCAGCTGCTTCTGCTTCAGTTATCCACAGACCACAGTCCCTTCTGGGGTGTACCTCTGTCAGCATGCAGCACCTCCTACTGCTCTGTTCCTCCTGTTCCTTCTTTCTGCCCTGTCCTGATGCGGAGGGTGGGGAGCGATGAGCACCTGTGCAAGTGGTTGGTTGGCTGCTTGTTGGGGCCAACCCCACATAAACTGTAAAGATCACATAAGAAAGTACTGATGCTCAATATTCTTTTTTACAATTCACAACTTTTGCAAGTACAAACTGAATAACTTCTTACTGGTCAAGCCACAGATTCAGTTTTCTGAGTAGAAATGGCCCTGACTCTCTACTCCAGATTTGAATCTCAGATGAGGGGAGGGAGGCAATATAGGTGAAAGAAAGAGCACATCAAATGCAGAGCTTCTTCAGGATCCATTTTTAGTTCTAAATTCTCTGACAGCAGATTGCATCAACTACAATAACACTGACATATTTTCTCCTCACTGGATATGAGACTACCTCATGGCAAAAGAATCACCATGCTCCTCAACTACATGTGTTGCACAAGAATTACAAGAAGTTGTACTTTGGCACCATGCAACCACCTCTGATTGCAAAGTCCACAGAGTGAGGGGCCAAAGTACAGTCATGAGAGTTAAGCTAATGTACAGGACCTTCAACCCATGTCTTCCAGGAAAGCACACTAAAGATCCATCCCACCAAATATCTCCACACACAGTGATAGACCTCCATGTAGAAGCTCCTCAACTATTCTGGAACCCCTGGAAGGAAGAAACTAAAACTGGCTCTGACAGTCAGGCTTTTTATCCGTCCATTCCTCTGTTAATCCTGCTCTGTTATCACTGTAGCAAATAAATCTCTCTGAAATCAGAAAATATCAGACATTGTTTCTCAGAAAGAAAGAATTCATAAAATTTTCTTCATATATCTCAAGTGTGTTACGTTGATGGCATTCGAAAGATTCAGACGACAGTATGTCAACCCAAATATGTTTGGTTTGTTTTGGGTTTTTTTTTTCAGAAAAATAGCAAAAATAATGCCATAGCTCTGAACATCAGGCTTGGCCAAATTCAGATTGAAAGCAAAAAGAAAGCAAAATGAGATGAATACAAAAGCCACCCACAAAACAAGAGCACAAATTTTTATAGAATTTTTTGTTACTTGCTAAATATTACTCCTCCTTAAACACAATACAAAAAGCTTGTATATTTAAGTGCATGGAAATACATATATCACATTTTTTAGGCATCTGGTTGAATACATTCTTATATTGGATTAAGATATGGTAATAAACTAGAATGCGCTTTTGCATATTGCAACAGGTGTAAGTCATAGCCCTGACTGGAGAGCCTGAAAGAAAGTTATGATTGCAGAGGAAGTCCTTGCAGTTCTTGTACCTTTGAACAGCATGGGCTGCGAGCAGGATTTTCCTACATCCTACGCCTTTTTGCTTCATCTTTCATGTCTATGATTTTTCTTTGGGGTAGATGCTGCTATTCGTAGTACTTACATCAGGCAGTGACTTCAGTCCGCAGGTACTGTGACCGAGTCCCGTGTAAGTTATGAATGGATATGGAAATATTCTCTCTTTTATACGTGTATGCTGGTTAATCTTTACCTATTTTAAAATAAACTCAGAACACTGCATGGCTTGATCCCATCCATAGCTACAATTTATGCAAAATATCATTTAATACAGCTGGAATTTCAAGCATATCTCTTCTTTATTTAATCTCTAAAATTTTTACTTGGGAAATATGTATTTTCCTACACAAAATAGCACTACAAAACATTTTCACTACAACTTAGTCACAGAAGTATGTATTTCTGTATGGTGCATCCAAGTGCTACATGACCATTGACTCTCCATGTTGAACCTTAGTTCCTTTCAAAGAGACTTATAACCATGCAAATGGTCGCAAGCTTGAAGAAAGCCTGAGACAGCTTTTCTCTCTGTGTAAGTATGGAATAAAGGAAACACGCATGGATTTCACCACAACACTTTGGATTTCACCATCACCATGTTTTGGACTTTATGCAAAACTGTTGTCTTCCTTTCCTATTTTTAGCTTAATATTAAAGTCCTCACTCCTAAATTAGAATAACGTAATTCTGTAAACATTGGATTGTTTCTTCCCATTCCCATTAAATAAACCAATATTAAAAAATCACTATCAAAATTTACAGCAGGCACACAGTTCACAGCACAGGAGAAGCTGGCTGCAGATTTCTGGATTTGTAGCAGACTTCAGTTAGTCTTTTGGTACAGCACCATAAGCTCTGTTAATTGGCCACTGATTCCAATCAGCTGCTGAACAGAAAATTCACAAGCCCTCCTTACCATTAGTGCCATTATGTTTACCCCTTCAAATCACAGAAGATGCTTTCAAGTTTAAATCCACTTCTTTTTAAAGTGAGAAAATACTGAAAGCAGTTAATTTTAGATTAAGTAGATGAGCACAAAAACTATTACGTCACAGCATAAAATATTTAAACCAATAAAACCAAACCTAATGATTCTTCAGGTGGACCTCCTATGATTGCTCATAAATGGAAACCAAGCTTCTCATGTAAGTAGTACAGTACTCATTATCTATCCTGTCCTAGTTGAAATCACTATGAAGGCACCACTCCATCCACCTCTGGGGTGAAGCCATTCTTAGAGCAGAACACAGTGGCCATTATAAGTTCAAGAGCATAGTACAGTAGCTTTAGAGGGGGAGATTACCTCGTTGAAAATACATGATTAAATAGCCTACAATGCAGCTATACAAGCTGGAATCTGTCCAGGATAATAATAACACACACTTTTCTTGCAAAGAGTGTCCTGGGATCTTTAATGACTCAAAGTGGCTTTCTCCTTGGTTCTATCTCTCAAAAGCCCTTCAGGTCTTCTTTTAGAATCCTGAACCCTCGATATCCCACTGCAGTGAAGAGCTAAAGGAAAATGAAAAGGGCAAAATGTCAATAGTATGTATTGTTTAGTATAAAGAATCCCCAAAAGCTCAGGAAACGTCTTTTTAATGAGAAACAACAGTTTGTGGCCAGCTGTTCCACATCGTTATGAACACGTTAGCTCCAGCAAGATGTACAAATGGGGACTATAAACACAGTACATTGAAAATAAGGCCTGCATGGATAATCATACCTATTAATATAAACGGCACTGAGAGGAGGCAGACTGAGCTCATATACTGACTGACAATTTAGAGCAAAACACACTGTTTTTCTTCACCATCTCAATAAGAAATTAGATGTAACATGGGTACAACAACTAGTGAGCCCCCCTAATGTGTTTATTAAAATGTGAATTGAAATTGTGAGTGGAAACATGGTACTGCATATGAATGCGATGGCCACTCTTTTGAGTTCTTTTACACCATTAAACTGTACACACAGTAGGATCATGCATTTGACTTATTTTCAAAACACAGCATAAGTGAGGATTTATGCAGCTTTTCTGAAGGCTACTATGAAAAACATACAAGTGCAGGCGAAGAGCTAAGATTATCACAACCCACAGAACATTTCCTTCCTTAATATTAACAGGGGTTTAGCCAGAGATGACGGAGTTCCAGCAGGTATTTCACCATTATCTATCCTGTGATCAAAGAATGTCTACTGACAAAATACCCCTGTCTAACATTAAATCTTTAGAATATATCTGGCAGCAAAACAACTGAAGAAAAAATCAAGATCCTTATCCATGAGTTTTCCATAGCAATTTGCTCTGCCAGGTTTCTTTTTATTTTAAATATGTCCATAATAAACTGGGGGGGGAGGGGATGGGAGGGAAGATCAAATTCACCGTCTAAGCGATTTTTCCATAGAAATGCATTAGTGCAAATTAGACAGAGTGACTTTTCCCAGTTATAATTGGGCTGAAATGAGGTGGAAGGAACAGAAAGACAATTAACTCTAGTGGGTTTTCTTTCTTTTCTTCTTTTTCTTTTCTTTATTTTCTTTTTATCTCCAGCAGTTCGGAGTGTGTTTAGTGCCCAATGGTAGTAGGCTGTTAGTGCTGCCAGGCAAAATTATTCTGAGACCTTCAAGGGGCTTTGTTTATCACATTTTTCAATTAACCTCTGCATTTTAACTTCATCATAATGCCTGTGCCAATTCACACCAAAGAACAAACAAAAATCCTCATTTCCTATCATTATTTCTTTGCTTCATAAAATCAAGGGGCTTGGGTATTTTTTCCCTTTCTCTGTCTTATTTAATGCAAGGAGGAAAAGGACGTAAATTTCAGATTACAGGAGACCACCACAAGGGGCAAAGGGTTTAATATAAATTACATTTCTACATTAACCTTTCTTTCTTTTCTTTCCTTTTTTGTTTATGAAGTAAGGAAAATGTTTTCCATCCAGAAAGAATGCTTTATAAGTTTTAAAGTTTGACATGAGGAACTTGAAGTAGATACAGGAAGTTCAACACTAAACTAAACTCAAGTTTTAGGAATGCAGTCATGAAGAGAAAACTATAATTTTATAACTTTAAATCCCTTTGCATGGCAAGAGAAACACTAGATGCCTGAGAATTCCGGCACTAGGTTCATAGTAGCCATAATGATAAGCAACGTCAGCTAAGCAAGCTTAGTTATAAGGTACTACTGAAATCTCATAGCTGTAACTCAGATATGTTTAACTATATGGAATAATCCTCCTCTTTTCTAACATGCCCCCTTCCTTACCTCTTCTCCCCAAACTGATGCTGACCATCTGGATCTAGAACAGAAAGGAATGTAATTGTGGGCCCAAATGAGCAGTTTACATTGCATATGCAATACCAAGTCTGCTGGAATAAACAATTTCTCTCCAAACTGTGATTACAAACCTGGGCACCTAGCCTTCAAACAGAACAGGCATGTATGTAAAAAATTCATGGGTACTTTTACATGCCTGTTAAATACTGCTAGTTGCATGGGATGAGGCTCAAATCATCAAACATTTGATGCCTGGCTGCTTATATGGAAGCTAGTCCCCCTTGGCTGCCTTTCAAGTCAGTGGAGAGTAATGGGCACTTTCAACATTTGATTCATTTCACTTCTCTTAGACAGCTGCTTTAGGATGAGACAAATTGCACTTTAGACTCTACTCACTGTATTGACTACATATCCACTGACTATGAATGGAGCCCAGGGCACAAACACTACCCTTGATGAATCCCATCCTTTCTGGTTTTCCCATCATCTGCTTCGGGTACACCAACTAACAGATCACTGACTAAATTCAGGAAGTTAGTGTTTATTAAACATGCAGTAAGACTGATAAGCAATAAGCAAATTTTAGAGAAAGATAACTGAGGTAAGAATTTGTAGTGGGATTTGGGGGGCTGCACTGAACTTCAATACACTGATTTTTTAATGATTACTAACAACTCCCTGCTGAGTGTTGACAGCCAAATAAATTGTTAATTCTCAATATCTGTTTGTTGTTTTTTTTTCAAGACACAGGTACTCAAATTCTCAGCTATTTGCTAATAACAAATCATTTTAAAAGCTGTGGGTTTTTCACTGCATGGTTAGGCATATGACAAGCATGAGCGATACTGAGAAAGACCGTTGTCTGATGTTTAATCTGGGTAGCAGCTGCATAAAATCTGAGGAAATCTGAAATAAGCCCATATCAAACTGAGAATGGGGGGGGTTGGACTAGTATTAGACTAATCAATTCAAGTATACTTACATAGTCTCCAATGCCAGTACAGAACTTGCCTTGCTGTACAGTCCTTAAAGGACATGGCAAATACTAGGATCTGGGCAACAGGTCCACTCAGGTCCACGCTCAGAATTATAAAATTGTGAAGACCAGGCTAAGGCATATATTTTAGGCGACGTTAGTATGCAGTATAGGTGTGCGTACGCCTCACTAGGCAGGACAGCTGGCTGACAGTCAAGGCTTATTAGTTTGGTTGCAGTCCTGTATTAAAGCAAATATCTCACTTTGAACATCCAAGTATCTCTGAATCACTCCGTGTACCAGCTCTGCTTGAACTCCACTATGTAGCATGTTTACAAACTTTTTATACACTCAGCATCTGGATAAAGCTAGACATCCATCACTTTCCCAGAACCACAGCTGTGAACCACCTCCTGAGATTATGAGATGAAATCAGGTCAGTCCTTGCAAGAAAGAAGAAAAAGTAAATAGCATCACTGCTCCCTTTTCTTGCCTCCTTTATTTACTCCATAAATATCCCCAGCTTAGAGCAGCCTTCTGGGATTTGGGAGATCCAGGTTTAAACCATTTTTTGTCTCAGGTGACTAGAAATCATATCCCTTGCCTACCATCACAAGTTTGCCCTAACCACAGAACTATGGAGTATTTTGAGATGACAACTCTGTCTCCTGTGAAAAAATTTATTAGTGATATAGGTTTACTACCAATATATTCCTTGGCACAGAATAGGCTGCTAATGTTTGTATAACCTGCTAATTAGAGTATTGTCCTGCTCCCAGAGCAGACATGGATCTCAGAACCTGCTCCATTTATTAGATAAGAGCATAGATTCCACCAAACAACCATTCAGGTCAGAAGGGACCAGTGACACACAGCTTATCCCAAGTCACTAAATTCCATGTAGTAATCATAGGAGTATAGTTCCATTAAATATTTCAGGCCTCAAAAATAAATGAATAGCAAAGGTAAAATTAGAAACTTTTATGTAAAGTAGTATTCCATCAATAGGAAATGTAGAAAGACAGTTCCTTTAACCTCACAGGTAAATGCACGAGGTTTCCCTCCTACAAACTGCAAGTTCAGGTGGCATTAGAACTTGCATTAAAAGCCGTAGAAGCAATCTGAAAAGTATAATCTTCACAGGGTACACATTAAGTAAATGTTTCTGTATAAGAATTCACTGAAAGACAGATTTCTCCTGGCAGCATCTCTGTTCATATTTTCCTTGAACATAGTAAGTCCAAAGTGCTTGAAAATTCTGGTAGGACAAAGTTATCAGCTAGTGGTAAAAGATCTATAATCTTTACTTTGTAGATTGTATCAACTTTATTGGAAGAAAAGGACCATAGCTAGCAGATATAACAAGAAAGCTACTACCTGTGGACTGGTGATCAAACAGAAGGAAAAACACAGATAGAGGACAATGGAAAATTCTCATACGCAACAAGAAATTTACATCAAAGTTGAGAAACTTGAATGAGTGGATTCATTCAGGTATCTCAGAATTACCATCACAAAGGAGAGAAACTCTGAAGCAGAAATCAAAAGTAGAATTGCTTTTGTGATAGCAGCACTTGTAAAATTCAATAGAACCTGACAAGAATATCTCAAGTGCATCAAAGGTAAAACTCAGAATAATGGAGTATGCCATAGGCCTGAACATATGTGAAACATGGACTCCAGCAGTATAGATCAAATGACACATTCAGGCCTTTACATTCAAATGGCTCCAAATAAATATATGAATAACATACTCTGTATAAGACTAATAACTCTATTAGAATTCATATTTCTGCAGTAACTGTGCGCCATGAGTCCATGCAAGCTATTGCAACAGAAGACTGTTGCTGGGATGACTTGGTCATGTGAGGAGAGCAACAGGCCTTTCAAACACAAATCATCAGGCAAAAGTCAAAAAGTAGAGGAAAAGAGGTTCCCAATGACCATAGGAAGAGAAGTTGGCACAAAACCCGTGCATTTGGACAAGGAAATTAGAGGCAATGGGACAGTTTCTCCAAGCTAATAAAAATTACCTCAAGGCCCAATCAGTACTTGAAAATAATAAATTTATGATCATATAAGTCATGAAAAAAGACTGGATTTTTTTTTTCCACTGGGCTGAAAGCAGCAGCTGTATGTGTAAATTCCTCTGACTTTATCTTTATTTTAACACTTTGGAACTGATATACAGATCTAGCATATTAAGAGTGTACACTGTGGACACCTCCATTGGTACTCTGTTGTGTGGAGGTGTTAAACACTGTCCAGAATTGGGCTCAACATTTCATCAGTCACAGGTTTTAAGGTCATACTGTAAGGTGGTGTTGCTCCAGCATCAATTATTACTTGAACACATTTGTTCTAAAAATATACATTTATATATTAATTTAAAAGTACATTGCAGCTTAATTGTTGGTACACCTAAATACATATTTCTTCTGTAAATATTAGGGATTGGGAGCCAACCAATTTGCCCTTGAGTTTGAACAGAACAGTAAGTTGTATGTGTCCCAAGTTTACTGCAAGCAGTTTGCTAAGTCATTGAGTTTTGCTTCTCTCTTGACAGTTTCTATAGCAGTTACACTACAATATAGTGTGGCTCACAGCTAAAGTGAGCTGAGCAGCCATCTGTCCTGATAAAGGCTGAGCACTCCTTTGGAAAATGACACTGTAAAAGATATGATTTTTTTGTATATTTTCTATTAATGGTTTTAATAGAAAAATTTAATGCAAGAAATTCAAGTGCAAATACAGCAGATAGATAGCTAGGTAGAACTTAAAGTCAGTTAGCAAAAGCCAAGCTTCACAGCTCGTCTTGCTAGTGTTCCTGTTGGTTTCCTTCAGAAGTTTACAGCTAAAAATTGCTGAGCATCCCAAGCACAAAAACACCTAACGCTGGATCGTATATTTTGTTCAGGATACAGAGTGGGCCATAAATTTACCATAAGAAGCTGGTGGAGGAATTTTTTTCTAAACAAGATATATACTCCACAAAACTAGCCACAGAAGGTGGCATGGGAATGTTGCACACCAGTTAAATTAGACTCTTCAGAGTAAGATTTTGCCATGACTTAAGATGTTTTCATAAATCTGAGCAGAAAGTTTGAACGGAAACCATATTTATGGCTTCAGGGTAGACTCCAAGAAGCCCAAAGTTTACCAGAAATAAAGACCTAACCTATAGTTGGTTATGTGAATTTGGAAGTAGTGACAATAAAGGAACTGAATATATTTTTGTCAATACTGCATTTTGGCAGTCTTCTTGCCTTTGAACAAAAAAACTTCATGAATGGTAGGAAATATGTCTACTTTTAAAAAAAAACTAAAAACTTCAAAAAACTTTGAAGTTATAAAATAGAGCATTCATCGAGTATAAATACTGACTATATAAGTACTAATTGTATAAAATATGTAATTATAATTGTTTTATAACTGTAATTACAAATACACTGATTAGATATAAATATAGATACATAATGTGGCTTTTAGGTTTTTTTTAAATGTGACTTGATAAAGATAGGATACTAGCATTTCAGGAATCTATTGCAAAATCTCTGTAAATAAGAAGACAACCAGATTTGCACAACCCAGATCTAGTTTTAAACATGGAGTGAATATATGGACTAAATTCTGTGCTACATCATAGATGTAGCTTTAATGATGTTAAAGGAAAGCTTCTTACCTGGCCCTACCTTTCTAATTCTACACAGGCTTATCGAGGACTGCAGCAAGAGGTTGAATATAACTCTAATAATTTCTTTGTGTGTTGATTTTAGTGCACAAATTAAATCCTAATGCATTATTCTCTCGGTTTATAATGGAATAATTCTACTCAAATCAATAGAAATAAACAATATAACCCAAATGGTAATCTATCCAGGGGTATTCCTAAAGTCATTTTAACTTGTTTTAGTTAAATAGTATGTGACCCCTTTTCCCTTTTTGGTGTTAGTGTAACATTATCATTCTGCTGTAAATTCAAAATGTTAGTTTTACAAAATCCTGTTTCTGCGGAAGTAAGACACTAGATATTTTATTATTTTTTTAAGTTTCTGCATTTAATATGAATACAGATTTGTGTGTGTGTGTGTTTTCCAAAACATGTTTGTGTATCCATCTGGTAGTCTACCAGACCATCTTTCTCCATACCAGGAAAGACACTGCATGGCAGCAAGTTACAACCACCAGAACAATTTGTCTGGCATGCATCTTCTCCCCACCTGAGAGTCTGGCAGGTTCTATGCATTGGTTTGGTTACATGAGGCAGCCTATGCATCCCTCATCCAATTACCCAGGCATCCCATCAGGCCTTCAGGCACAAGCTGAGGAGTGGAACGTGCTCTGTATACGTACATGTACAGTGATCTGGGCAGGTACAGTAAATCCAACAATGCCAGTAAGCACTGGACTTGATACCTGTATGCAGATGACCTCCAATATATATTCATCACGATGAGATGAAAGGTAGCATTGCTTTCAGGTTGCATTGCAGGTCAGACACCACTCAGACACCTTTTAACACATTATGATCTTTTTGAACCATACAGGAGACGTCCAGTCTGTTCTCACCAATTCCTTTTGGGTTTTGCCATGTTACTGAGAGCAGCATTTGGCAAAATGACTAAAACTTGTCTCCTGCTCTGTCTGAATTTCTGGCGCTCTGGTAAGGAGTAATCTGAGTCTGCATAAAACATTAAAAGAACAACTCTATCTGACAACATTTCCCATATAAATAGCTTGGGTAAGTTATTTATGGCCTTACAGGCTCCTGTCACGGGTAATGCCAGTGATTAGCTAAGATGATCCCTTGGTACTCTAGCAACAGGTCTGACTGCCTAATAAGAAAGCATTCAAACCTATGTCATGGACATTGATTCTGTCACTTCAGTACAAGATTTCACAGCTTCAAAGTATTCCCCATTGTCAGAGCACTGCCACTTTCTCAAAAAAATTGACTACCTCATGATTTACTCCTCTCAACAATGATCAGTCCCTTCGGGCCTGACCTGGGCTGCCATACGCATCTGAACATTTTAAGACAATGTTGTGGAGAAATAAGGGAATGGATGCACAAGCTACTAAGTTCCTTTTAGCATTCATCAGGCATCCCATGCTGGGCAGTTAAAAATCTCTGCAAAATAGAGCTTCCAAAGGTCTGTGACCAAGCATTAAGCTCTCACACTGTATTTTCTCATAATCATCTCGTACACAATCTACCTGCAGTCCCTGGTGGGAGAAGCTCGCAGGACTCTAGCCATCAATGCATAGAAAACCTGAAAAGGAAAATATAGCTTTAAATATACAAGGAAATAAGTCATGCAAAAAAAAAAAAAAGACTGCGTACCCTGTTGTTTGCCACCGTCACCTGGATACAAGTCTAAAGCCAAGGGATTTTCATGTAAAATGCTAATGAATTTCATAGGAACATAGCTTCAACAAAGCTGAAAAGCATCTGTTCAATTTCAGTGAGACCTGAACACACTGGGTAGCCTCCTGAGAACTCATCACTCCTGATATATCTTTGGTATGGCTAAAAGAGAAGAGAAGCAAACCTGAAGGCGTCAGCTAGATTGCTAAATTTTTTTTTATGCACATAGGCTGTTTTAAAACCCCGAATCTTTGCTGAGTTATGAAAAAAACAATCCATTAGTCTGACCTGCACTGAACTGAACATTTTCAGAGCTCACTGATATAAACATTCTCAAGAGTTATTGGCATCCACGTTAGACCTGTTCCCTAACTGGGGAACGCTGCACCATAGGAAAGTTTCCCATCATCGCTAATCTATAAAAGTCTGCCATCTCATCCCACAATTAAATATCAGAAAATCACACAACTACAATTGATAGTAACAACCTACATGTTTCCATTCCTAGAGAAGAAAAAGTAACATTTCCTTCAGACACAGATGACATGAAGAAAACAGACCTCCAGGAAGTCAGAAAATCCAGCAGTGTATGCTCTCGAAGGACCTTGAGCTACTGATGTTTTTGACAATATAAGAGCAGTCAGGTGCCAAGGCTCTGCAGAACTAGTCGTCTCTTGGATAGGTTCCATCTGGCTCCAAGCAAAAAGGCACTAAGACTCAAACATCTGTATGTATAAAAATGAAAGAAAGCATTTGTCAATACCCAGAATATGCTCAGTATAAAACCAAATTTAATTAATTTCTGAACAAGTCAGTGAAAGTTTATGCATAAACCAGAAGACCAGGGAGATTTATGTACCATCTTGTTAATAATGTATATCAAGGTCCAACAGCTGGACCAAAGGAAAAGCCTTTTGTAGATCTCTCTGTTCCCATTGAAGGTCAGCCTGAGACACCACCTTCTATGCATTATCAGATCAGTTATTTTGTCAAAGAACGTCCAAAGCAGCTACACTATATCCTAGGTATTTGTCAAGAATTTTGACACACGTAGAGTAGCGCCACAACTATTAAAAAAATGTGAGACTGTGGCAGGCAGCATGAGTGTGAGGCAAATGAAACTTATTTATTTAGAGAAATGCTGGACTACTCTGTTTGGCCTTTTGACAGAAGAGGAAAAACACAGAGCACAACAGGACATAAAGGCTCAGCAAGAGCTGATCCGTCTGAACCCTGGCTACAAATGCCAGAGTATAATAGCTTTTGACACCTTATCTAGTTAATTTAGTTAAGAACTGCACTATATACAAAGAAGGAGGAAGAGTGGTATTGGTTGTAGTGGCAGATTAGGGTATCATCCTTCCTTTTGGACAATCACAGGAAGCCATTACCTGACATGAAGCATAATATAGCAAACACAGTGTTAGTTTATATGACATGAACTTGCAGCAAAACCTGGGAAAGGTAGATTTTCTCTTCATACCCTGACCAAAAAAACACATCACTAACTGGGCCAGCCAATTATGTTAATAGTATGGCATGTGCTAGTGTTGTTCCAGAGATGTTAAGAGTCACAACATATAAAATACCAAGTGACCACTTGTGCGTATGTTAACTACATCTAAGTATAAACAGAAGTCACTATATTGTTTGTGAGCAGTTAGCCCATTAGGACTGACAGGAAACCCCAAAACAGAGCACATGGCTTCCCAAAGAACAATTAAAGGCAATTGCATTTGTATCCCAAAATGTGTCTCCAAAGGATCCTACCTAAGAAATGCTTGGAAAAATTATTCAGAGCAGAGGGCAATGGTAAGACTGTGTTTTGTTACAAACACTGGTTTAAAGAGCAGAAGGAATCTGGGGTTTTAGGCAAGAGGTTAAGCAACTGGAGAGATATCCAGATACTAAGTATTTTAATTTCTTCTCTCTCTAAACTTGGCTTTTAAGATTTGTATCCTCAGCGTTGTTACATAAATCTTTATTTTGTTTCAGTGTTAAACCTAGATGGTGTTGGGGCAAAAAAAGTCACTGTGAAATCATTCAAGTTGAAGGTGCACTAAATCCACAAACCTGGCGCAAATAAAACAATCTGTCAGACTCCAACCAAACAGAATCCAGCAGCACATATCTGCAAACCAGAAGCTGGAGTCTTTTTCTTATGAAGCTAAGAGAGGGAAAATATCAGGTCAGGACACGGATTTTCAGAAAGGGAATCTTTACAGCAACATTAACTAGGCCATCTCCTAAAACTAAGTCAGTAATGAGACATCCTAGGGATTCAGGCAATCCTGCAAGCATCACCAGTAAGAGCTGAGCTTGCACAAGTCTCTGTGAAAGAAACAATAGAAACACAGAAAAAAAAAAGCCCAAGAAAACACACAAGAAGATCACTAGAACAAAACTTTATAGCAAAATGCAAATAGTTTCCTGTTTGAAACTTCCTGTTTCGAGGAAAGAAAACGTGTATTTTTCTGTAAGTAAATAAGACTGGCTAAAAACCTCTACTATCAATTTCTTCACCTAAATGAAAATATCAAGAGGCACTGAATTTTAGTTAACCATCACAGGATGAAATGGACAGCTAAACATTATTATTACTGCTTGTACAACTGCTAATGCTGCCTAGTCCTGATTCTGATTCATATGTGTTGAGAATTATAGACACACTCTGTGAAAGAGACAGTTTCCATCTCCAAGAGATTAACATGTACATTATCTCCAACCTACTGAGCACTCACTGCTGAATGGGACCATAGAAATATTTTCCAAACCTCATTTCCAGTCTGTTTCCTCATCAATAATGATCCCAACAATCAATGTTCCCGCACCAGCGGAGCCATGCTTCATCTACTACTAGAAGATTTTAGCAACCTGATGGACCATATTTCTTATTTACCTTCAACGAGATTACAGTTCATTTCTGAATGGAAGGATACATTTAACAGCCTACTCACTCAGGCTTACAGTCACACAAATTATTAAATTAAGGAACAAGAACATAGAGTTGCATGTTGGATAGTTTCTTTCATTCCTGTAGACAATGCTCAACACAAACACTTACAGTTTAGCCACCATCAGTTCTGTCCTCTCAGCCAACCACCAGACAAAGCACTTCTCTCCTAAAACACATTAGCAGTGACTACGTCCTAGTACCAAATCAGTCAGGATCTTCCTCACTCCATGGACTCAGCTGAGAATACCTCAGCTCCCCAAACCATCCTGTCTTCTGCTGACCTGCTCATTCTAGTGATTATAAATGGGCAACAGAACCTTTAAAAGTAATCTGCAGCAGAGGTTCCTTTCTGTCCTCTTCAAGTGTAGAAGTGCTGCCTGAAGCATCCTTAGCCTCTAACTCTGTGGGTTCAATACCATACAAAAGACCACAGAGAAATAAAGGCAAGAACACTTCTTTCAGGAAGTACTAGATGGAGATAGCCTTTTGGTAGCCAAGCAATTTGTTCCAGAAATACTGGCTTTTTTTCCCCCAATTTCTGTGCTGCAGAGGAGTGGGGAATATCTGATACTCTGTACCAGTTCAGCTGAAAAAAAGCTATCAACCTACTACAACACCTGCTGCTCACTGTGTATCCTTCTAAAGTTTGGCTTAGACCAGTGTGTCCACATTATTTTTCACTAAAATATGCATTATGCCTCCTTAAAAAATGTGTTTTCACACCCAGGTACACATTAGCTAAATACCTAGCTGTAATTTAAATACAATAAGAATCGTTATGTCAGCAAAGATTCACTAGCACTCATTTTCCAAAAACAGAAAATATAGTATAAGACAATGGAAATGAAGACCCAAAGGGACAGGGTGATCTTAAGACGCCATCTGTACATTGACATCTTTTGTATATATTATGTTATTGTACCTCATCTGCTACAGAAGGGAAGTAAATATGATAGAAAAACATTTCAGTTATTATTATTACAATTACAGTCACACCAAGGATGAGCTCTAATTGAAGCTCAACTCATACGCTTTCTGTGTTTGGTTTCTGTAGGGAAGTCATACAAGCCAAAGCCATTCTACAAACTGACAAAAATAGAAACACACATAGTGTTGATGTTATTTTAAAATACAGTATTTTTATACTATCTTTAATATACTTTAATACATCCACTGTACATCTATAGACAAAGGTGACAAATGAAAACCTTTCTCTGTAGTTAGTAAGGAAGATATTTATTGGCGCTGAGACGTATGCACTATACAACACTGCAGTCTCTACAGTGTTAATGCTTGTTTCTTGAAGCAAAAGAGCTCCTATTAGAAAAAAAAAAAAAAAACAACCCACACTACTTTTGATTAGAACAGTTTAATCCTAATCCCTTTTCTCTGATCTTGGCAGAGGATTTTTAGCAAGTAACTATATTTAAATAACTACCCAGAATTAATCCTTTTGGTTGCTCGAGGCATGAAGGGAAAGCAGTCAGAAACAAAGAATTCAGAAAAGAGTTGCAGCTGTTTCATAGAATTCACTATTTATAATTGAAAAGATTCTTTTTTTCTTTTCTTCTCTCTTTTTTTTTTTTTTGTGTGGTGTGAGGGTAACCTTCAACTCCCTTACTTGTCCTTTCTTTTCACAATAGCAAATATCAAGAGAGAGACAGAGTAGATATAAAGCATTTTCAGCATGAAGTTAAGTGTTTCTGACAGTTTACAGCGTGCAGCATAATGCTGTATATAGAAAGAAGATTCTTTCTTCTATATAGCTTGGGTAGATTTAATAAAACTGGAAAAGAACTTTTCCAAGTTTTTGTCTCAGCAGTAATTTGTTAAAAGTGCCAAGCTCATTCCTAGTTTGCAAAAACAGGAATTGCATGTACTGAGAAGGAATTTTATGTGTAGTTGTAGTCTCCCTGATTCTACCTTCCTCTCATAACACTTGGTGGTTTCCTGATTCAAAAACTACCATGACCGATTTAATCTCGAGAACCTTATTCAAGGTGTAAGTAAATCTTTTTAGACCCATTTTAAAAGCAAAAAATGTAGCCAAAAAGTACAGAATACATATAAATATGTGTTATGATGAAATACTGTTATATTAAGTAACTAGCACATGAATGTCTATGCCTTGTTCAATGACTAGGTCCTTATAGTAGGTTTTGAACAGACAGAGAGCTAGGAAGCCAGTCTCTGTTCTCAAGAACTCTCAATCTGCAGCACACATTTCAAAATGTACAAAAATACAATTCAAAACATACAAAATAGAATGAGGACTGTGGGGAGTATTAAATATTTGGGCACTCCAGTTACACCATTGACTTCTGCGAATGGTAGTCTGCATAAGGACTCGTAGGTAGAAGAGCGAAGCTGGGGTTTTATTACAGGGACCACTTTACCAAGAATGTAAAAACAAAGCTGATCAAAGAGTGGGAAGAAAATGAATACTGCATAAATTAACTTTCAATTTTTATAAATACATACATAGTATTTATCCATCCATAGACTATACTGCACTGGCACGTGTATCCCACAATTACAGCATTTCAACAAAGCACGAACAATAACATCTTTACCATATCACTGACATAAGGATGTGCCTCTGTACATATTAGGAATCAAAAGCTTAATTCCAGAGAAAAGAAAATTATTCAAGGTCACACAAGGAGTTGGGGGCAAAGCCAGACTTTTATTTTTTCTAGCTTTAGATGTGAAACCCTGCTTCTTGAACAAATATTATAGAAACTATTAGCTTAGTTAAGAGTAAATGAAACAAGAAAGTTATTAAAAACTATTCTAAAAAATTAAGTATCCTTGTCTAAAAAAATAAAATTTTTGATAGCAAGTTCCTGTCTTGGTCATTCATCAGACTTCACTTCAATCATATGTTTCTTTTTCTACTTTGTTTTCTCAGTTTTCCTGAATGTTATGCATCGGATCTCTTTTGCTATTAATTTATGGCTTAGTCTATATGGAATTCTTCATTTTCCTTTTCTTGCACAGTTATGTGAATGTTTAAGATGTCAATAACACAAACCCCTTTATAAAAGATTCCATTTTAATTCTTTCATCAGAATATTTTCATAGTCCTTGGGCCATATTTCTTACATTTGCATTGTAAATTCGTATCTCTCTAAATAACAGGTTTTCCATTTTGTACAATTTTATTTGCTTTGTCCTGATTACATTAGCAAAAATCCAGATCTGATTATAAAGCACTTCTTTAATTCAGAAGTACATAGTGTTCTCAAATTTCCAAAGTAGTCTCTGTAAAAGCTTGAACAGAGAAGATGACTGGAATTCTTTAATTCTTCTGTGTTTTCAAGCAGGATCCATGGCACACATGAGAGTAGGGTAATATCAGCTGGGAAACCAGTCACACTTGTACTCTGTGGGCTAACAGATTAGATGGAGCAGATCATTAAAAGTAATAACAAAGTTGTTCAGAAAAAAACCCAACATTGTGTGATACACTCAAAATGCAAAGATTTCAATCATTTTCAGTGTTACCAGCATTTCTCTGCTTTTCTGCTCACTATTTAGATGGAGAAGCTGAAAGCACTCCCATCCCTGGTACTCAATGTTATTCACATGGCTTTTATATCATCAATGAGACTTCCAGCAGGTGGCTAAAAGAATTCAAAGAAGCATGGTCAGCAAGCGTATGAAAAGGATGCACCAATCCAGCAAAAAATCATGGTCTTCTTAAGCCAAGCAATTACCAAGATCTTGCACTGTTAAACGTAAACATTCTGCCTGATCAATTGTCACTGTAAGGAAATTATGGGATTTGTTTCACATATGTTATAATCTGTGGGTCCCACAAACACGGCAGAAAGGGACCGACGTTACTGGTAACAGACGAGTAAACTGATACCTAAGGGAAGGGTTATGAGAAATTAAAAAAACAACTGAATAATTGTGGATACAAAGCTGCTAGCTGCTTTGCCTGCCTGCATTATTTAAGAACATAACATGAGTTTCAATCCATCATAGTTATAATAAAACATTCTCTCTACAGTTAAAAATGACACTTGGAAATATTTCTCCTCTTTTTTTGCCTTCTTCAACTATGTGACATTGTTAATGCAGGAGAAAAATAAATTCCAGAAACCAAAGTCATGCTTTGTAGTCTATTAAAGCCCAGCTGTCGGCCAGAGTTAAGGAAATGATTGTGCTGTTTGTGCCATTTCTAATTAATAATAACTAAGGATTAATAAAGCAATTTGGAAAAGGAATGTACCAGGTAAGGATTTATAGGCAGATGAAAGTAATTTTATTGTAAATAATCATGGATAAAATTAAATGGGAGCTAAGACATTTTATGGTGCAGCAAAAAATGTTTAACACATTTTTCAAGCTCTGCTTCTCTTGGAAGCATGTTAATGGAGGTGGAGGTACTGAAAAGTCATAATTTCATCCCTGACAAATAGATAATTAGCTCAGAGACATCTGCAACATTTAGCAGTTCTTTGCACTATTGCAAAAAGCATGAAAACTGATCTTATAGCAAGACTTTTCTGTCTGTTGTGTATTAAGCCCCATAGAGCTTTCAAAGCAGGATGGGTGACTTCTAACCACACTGCTGAGAGAGAAATGGTTTGGGCCTTTCAGGAACCACCCTCAGGAGCTGCCCTCAGGAACGCCTCTTGGTCTACTGCAGCAGGTTTATTAGGTCTTCTAGCAAAAAAAAAAAGATACAGTTGCACAAGTCATGAACTCTTCTGCTCATAAATGAAGGAAAGAGTAATTCTTCATTTACCTCTTAAAGCAACTTAACACATATATGAGGGGGAAAATGTTCAGGTACCTAAATTAAACTCAACTCACGCACGTGGCCAGTGGAGAGCCAGCAGCTTCCCTCTGAAGCAATTCGCAGCTGGGCCTTCACAAGCTGCTTCTGAACCACCCCAACACAGACTGCCTTCCCACACCACTGGGCACACCCAGCAGGCCATAGTGGTGGGGGGCTGTGGGGTCCCCCATGTCAGGGGGCCACAAACTGCCCAGCTGGCTCTGACATCAGTGTGAGCCCCCCATTGCCTGCCAAAACCTCTGCCGGTTGAGAAGCACCTGATGTTACTGTGCACACAGGTGGGAAATAGCATCTGAGGGGAACCACAAGGGTGAAGGAAAGGCGATTGGGAAGAGATGGGCAACCACTTGCTCCAAGCCCCTGCCCCAGAGCAGCAGCCAGCAGCAGGAGGAGCTGCCCCGGCCACGTCGCAGCCGAGCCCCAGCAGCCCCAGTTGCCAGGGGAGCAGCCGGGTGGGCTGGGAGTGACGGGCCCAGCAGGGGAACACAACCCATCGGGCGCAGAAACTGAGGGCTGCGGGGTTATGGGAGAGGACATGTCACATAAATTAGGGGGCTGCACTGGTGGTGTGTATAATACTTTGAGCCCAACCATGGGCACATTCTGCGCTATGAACAGAGAGCAGATGGGTAACACCCTTAGGCCTGGCTCTTAACCTCTTTTCAATCTCACACCACAGACACAGCCCAAATCTGCAGTCATCTACTCCCCCATCAGACCCTAGTTTCTTCTGTCCCTCTTATGAATGGTCTCTGGCCCACCAGAACAGTTATGGAACAGCTAAGGAGCCAGGAATTTCTTTGTAGTCACTCAAAAACCTGCAAATTTTGTTTGCAGTAATATGTACTGATCAGGGCCTAGCAGCACCCTCAGGACACTGACAGGTGTCTTGCGGCCAGGAGGTCAAGCTGGATGAATACCCCTGAGTATTTCATTAGATACTGTCTTCTTTCATGACAGATAAAGGCTTAATCATCTATTACCCTACTGGAACAAATTCAGACATGCATTTGATGAGAAAAATGCAAAACCAATATAGTTTATAGAACAGAGTGCACAATATTACAGAGCTGCCTTCGCTCAAAATCTTGCTAGTCTGCATCAGGGCCCTAATTTCCTTCTGGATGTATAGTCCTGTACCTTTCAGAGCATTACTGGTACATAGAGCTTTTACACCAATGCCTGAACGCCTAAAAATAGGTTTTACAGACATCTATGCATTTCTTTGCTGCATCTTGGAAATGGGATCATATTCTCCAGTCAGTAAAACTGTTTCAGTTTAAACATCTCATTTCTTTTTAAAAGAAGAATTAAAAAAAAAAAAAAAGCACACAGATTCTCTTCTACTGACTGCCAAGGAGTTTTGGAACGTTTAGTCCTTGGAACAGTTAGTCCTAGTTTCTTCTATGGTTTACTTACATATTTATGTACATGTGCAAACACACACATATGCACAGAATAATGGAGCCTTGTAGCTGGGAGACTGCACAGTTCCAGTCTGAATAATAAAAACATAATGCCTCGGGAAGGATTAACAGAAGAGTTCAGATTGGCTTTATCAGTATCAATTCATATGTCCACTGTTTAGAAGTGGGACGTAGGTATTCATTGCTACTAGTGTCAAGTTTCTGGAATTAATTTCATCATGAAGAGAAGCTTTGTATAATTTAAAGGTGAATTTTTACACACATGATAAATCTTGACCATGTGCTGATAACAAAGAGCACTGATAAATCTGCCAAGCTATAAATCTTCTTTTTTTCTTTTAGCCTTGAAATCTACATTGAGGAAATAAACTTTATTTAGGTTACTCCATTTTTCAGGGGCACTTGTAATTGTGCTACAGTGATTTTTGCATTTTTCTTTTCCCTTGATTTCCATATTCACAAGGTAAATGCTTAGACTGTCAGCTGCTTGGGTTAATTCTTTGCAGGACAACAAGATGAGAATCAAAGCAAACAATTTCTTTCTTTGATTAGCCATATACTAAACACAGCTGTAGTTCTACCTTCTGATTATCTCCCTGCTTCAATTTCATTTGGAGGATAACTTGTGTTAATAAGAGAATAGATCATTTTGTCTAGATGCTACACATCATGGACGCATTTTTGTATTTTAGAAATAGCTATTAATTCTTAGCATAAAATTACCCAAATATCATATATAGGATTATAGGATAGGTTGGAAGGGAATAGTATGGTCAGTTTAAATAAGACCCATATTTCTCTTAGCAAATCTATTATCCTGTACACCATCATATTTTAAAATGTAGGTCAAGAAAACTGTTTCTTAATCTTTATGTATCAGTTCACAGAATCTCAGAATTGCAGAATGACAGAATGGCTGAGGTTAGAAGGGACCTTTGGAGGTCATTTTATCTAACCCTGCTGCTCAAGCAGTGGTACCTAGACCGTGTCTAGATGGCTTTTGAACATCTCCAAGAATGGAGATTTTCAGTATCTCAGGGCAACCTGTTCCAGTGCTCAGTCACCCTGACAGTAGTTGGAGCTTTGAATATTAACCAACTTTCTTAGGCCTCTCTTCCCTCCAGGGACTTATCCTATGGGACTTTTCTGAGCACGTCCTTAAAGAGACCAAAATCTGCTCTCTGAAGCCTAGGACTGTGATCCTGCTTTCTGCCCTACTCCCTCCTCTCATAATCCTGAACTCCACCATCTCATGGTCACTGCAGCCAAGGCTGCCTTCAACTTTTGCATCTTCAATGAGCCCTTCTTTGTTTGTGAGGATGAGATCCAGCAGAGTACCTCTCCTCCTCATTGATGCTTCTGTCACTTGGGTCAGGAAGTTGTCACCAATTCTCTCCAGGAACTTCCTTGATTGCTTATGGCCTTCTATGTTGTTCCTCGAGCAGATGCCAGGGTGGCTGAAGTTGCCCATGAGAACCAGGGCCTGTGAATATGAGCCTACTCACAGCTGTCTGTAAAGGACCTCATCCACTTATTCTTCCTGATCAGGTGGCCTTTAGCAGACACTACAATGTATCCACCCATATTGATCTGCTCTTTAATCCTAACCAAAAGCTTTCAGTCGGTTCATCATCAATCCTGAGGCAGAGCTACGTGCATTCCAGCTGTTGTCTCCTATAAAGGCCAGCTTCCCGTCATCTTCCTGGACTGTCCCTCCTGAAGAACCAGTATCCCTCCATTGCAACACTCCAGTCATGTCAGCCATCTCACTAAGCCTCCGTGGTCCAAACAGGATTATAGCCCTATACACAGATGTATACATCTGTACACAGATGTCATGCTGTGTACATTAGTGTACAGGCACTGCAGAGAGGTACCCCAGCATGCTGATTTCTCAGAGAGGGTCTAATGGCAGGGGGGTTCCCCCAAAAAAGGCATTTCCTTGCTTACATGGAAAGGCCAGATGCAGCCCTGCTTAAGCTCCATCTTGTTGATTGGGTGTTTGCCTCGCTCCAGATCCTTTGCTTGTCAGCACAGTCCCTCACCCACGCATAGGTTGCTGTTAACTCACTCTTGGTTATCCCACCCTGCATATTTAGTGAAAAATATTTGTAAAATTTACATACATAGAGACGTTAGAACTACCTGGAATTTTTGTTTGCTTGCTTGTTTTGTTATTTCTTTGTAATTTAACTAATTCTAATGCAAAGTGTACATATCTGTATGAAGTAACATTTAAAAGCAGTTACTATCGTTATTTGAGCTTAACCTTGTTTCAAAAATCTTCAAGAAAACACAAACAGTGGTAAAAGAAGCATCATTAGACAGTCCCTTCTCTTACAAAACAAAATCGTGGAACAGATGTTCAGCTGGGCAAAGCAGGGGAATGGTTCCATTTATTTTATCTGAATAATTGTACCCATGGACAGCAGTAAAGCTCCACAAATTTACACCAGCCAAAGACTGGTCCGGTTTTCCTACCCATTTCACCCTAAGATTCTCATTATTTTTCTCTCAGGGTATAGAGTATTTGGGCAAATTTTGTCCAGCCCTTTAAAGAGTGAACCAAGTCAGCTGCTGAGTGAACAAACTTACAGGCCAAGTTCCAGCTCAGGGATGATTCTCCAAGCAGAAGCAACAGGTAAAGCAGTAAGGGTCTCCCATTCAGTAGGAGCTCAGGGTCATTTCAGCTCACGACACAGGCTAAAAAAATTCAGAATTTAAAACAGAAAATATATAGTGGAGTTATCACTTTGCCGTGCTTCTGTTGCCATGAGTGTGAATACATTTACAATTCCCAGTAGATTAATTCCACATGCATCTATTGCTGACTCTTGTGATGAGGAAACATTACACTTGGAGTAAGAAAGCACACTGAGAACATTATAAAAACAGAATATTTGTTTTTCATACTTATTTCATTCTTGTCAGAAATTTACTATCAATAATGTGTTAAATAGAT
Organism: Ibidorhyncha struthersii; assembly: GCA_013398815.1. Classification (NCBI taxonomy): domain Eukaryota; kingdom Metazoa; phylum Chordata; class Aves; order Charadriiformes; family Charadriidae; genus Ibidorhyncha; species Ibidorhyncha struthersii. The sequence continues at coordinate 331,813 of VZSZ01001042.1, forward strand.
ATACTAGGCACCGTAGAAATGTAGCATTTCTGCAAGAATGTCACCTGAATTGCAAATGATACCACAACAAGCTAACTGTTTTAGCAGTAGAGAAGACTTATTGACAAGGAGTAAAGGAGGAAGCCAAATACAAAACATAATTTTCTGTAAGGGAACTGGTTCATACTAATACATAGGTAAATAAGGAGCACATAATAAACTCTCTCTTCATGCGGGATTTTTAAAATGTCACTACAGTTGTTAATTGCTATGAATGTGCCCTTCAGTGTGCAGAGGTACAGTACTGTTTGCTACAAGACACAGGGGAACAGGGAACAGAAATTAGGAATTTGAACCTTAACAGCCAGTGCTTGAAGAAAAATATAAAATTTGGTCTTTGTGATCTTTCTAATCTTGCCTACATTCAAAGTATCCAACTTATTTGAGTAACAACTCTGGGTTTCATCGAAATTTTTACTTGTATAATCTTCCCCATGTGACCAAGGGAAGCAAAATCATCATAATTTGCCAAGTACATGAGGCCCTGGATAATTTTCTTTATGACTAAATATAATAAAATGATATAAAGCATGTCAATTAAACTGTTAAATATGAATTATTTTAAAATGTAAGTAAAATTCTGCAGAGCATACTTTTGCATCATGCTGCTATACTAGAAGTGGGTTACCAAAAAATGAATCCTTCCAGGTATCGCATGGCTTGTCTGTGGCATGCAGTATGCTTTCAAGATAAGCATTTTTCAGATATAGCATTAACAGTAAGGACTGTGCTAAATTTATGCTGTTGGCCCAATTTCCACAAAGGTTTATTTTACAAAAACTCAGGTGTTACTGTTCTAAAACACTTTTATAACATTAATGTGGGTCACTGACATGATGACAGAAAACTATGATTTCATGTCAGCGGGGTTAAAATTTCAGGCTTGAATAAAATGTTTCAGTCAGAAGGGACAATACTGTCAATGAACAAAAAGACATTTCCATTTATCTTATCTTACGGTAGAAAATACATGATATATGAAAGTACTACAGGAGCACTTGCTAGCACCTTTGCAACTAAAGAGGACTTTCACACCAGGAAATGTTTTAAGTATTTTACCTCTAATATGGATTCATTTCCCTTGCAATTACCTTTAAGGTGTTCTGTCATTTTGGCTGCTTCCAGTAGCTACTTCTACTAATGTATGCCCTCTGCTTCTCTTAGCCTACCTTGCAATTACATTAAAATACTTGTTTTAATGGCATCAGAGACATTGCTTGATGTACTCTTGTGTCAGAATTAAGCCTTTGTTGTATAAAAAGGAGCATATAAATAAAAAGTACTTGAACAGGTTTTCCATTCTGAAATATTAAAAAAATAGTTAATAACATAGCATATCTTTGCTAAAGATCCAAAACAGAAAGCAATGAGATCTATAGGTAGGAGATCTATACCTGGTAAAATGTACAGAATTTTTAAACTTCACTCAGTCAAATTACTCCCAACTAAATCTTCTTATATTCACCCTTAGCACCAAAATGGGTGATGTTTTTTACTGTATTATCTCTGCCCTAGCCTGGTGAACCTATTTGCAGATGACTCCATTGCTTCCAATTAAGAGTTGATATAAAGCTCAAGTTTCTACTTTGTTACTCCTTATTTGCACTCACAGATTCACAATCACACAATAAATAAAACAACACAGCGGAGAATGAGGTAGAAAAAAAATGCTGGTAAAAATTAGGAACACAAACCTTGAACTGTGTTTAGGTTTTCCAGTTTAAATATGGATGGAAAAGTCCGTGTCTAGCAGCTATATCTTTGTCTCCTTTCACATATGTATAGTAAGCTGCTAATTCACCTAAAACAATTTACTTAGGTGCACTTCTTACCCCTAACTAGAATGGTAGCATGGGCTACTGAAAATACTAATAGCATTGCTAATCCAAACCTTCACAAACCGTACAAGACTTCGCTAAAAAATTGCTACATTTAAAAACTATAATGTGTGGACTGATTTTTTTTTCATTCATTATTGGGTTTTGAGAATTACTACAACTTTCCTTAAATTATTTATAAATTGTCAGTTTGTCTTTGCTCTGCTTATCATGCCCTCTCCCACCAGAGAAAGTGTTATTGGCTTATATACAGGCTCTGAATCCACAAAGGCTACTAAGCCTACTAAGACTAGATATTTTGCATTCCCAGGTTTTGCAGGAGAGCTTGGTCCAATTTGCGTTACTGCTTTAGGAGAGAACTTAGATTTGAACCTGATCTTGCAAAAAGCTACCGTAATGGTAATGCTAATACCAATATTAGTGATGCTGGTGATGATGGAAGGCAGAAGTTGCTTTGTCTCCTTTTTGCAGAGAGATGACAGTAGCAGGTATGTAAATTATCTTGGTCAAACTCAAATCTGGCATATTCAGCCTTTCTGTGGCATTCATAACTGGTAGTAATCCACCACCCATGAGAACAAATGTTCTCGCAGGAGGGAAAGGAAAAGCTCAAAAAATATGCAAAAGATAAGTTTTCAGCAGGACAGAGTTTCTGCTGGTAAATTTGTGATCCTGCCTTCGCCTATACTCGGAGACATTTCTGTGGAGCAATCAGAGTATGACTGAAAGAGATTCACAATTCAGTACAAGTTCATTTTTCATACATATAGTAGATTACAGGAAGTGCTAGGAATGTCCTATTAACAGATCTATCTGATAGTTGCCAGTGACACCATTAAATCTCTTGCACAAATGAAAAGGTGTGGACTTAATTGCAGCAAGCTCAGGTATGAATGGCAATGAAGCCATTCAAGCTTGGCTTTAAGCCACAGCAATTTGGCATTCAGCTGCTGGGTAAGTACAAGGAGCTTTTTGTGTGAACTCTCTTGAAATTTCACCAGTGCAGGGAAAGACGCTGTCAAACAATGTCAAAACAACTCATGAAAAAATAGAACATTTCCTCAGCTGTTCTTAAATTTGTATTAAATAAAATGTTGAAAAATTGAGAAGAATTAAGTTCAAGACAAAGTTACAGAATCATAGAATTATAGAATTGTTAAGGTTGGAAGGGACCTTTAAGATCACCAAGTCCAACCATTAACCTAACCTGACAAAAAACACTTCTAAACCATATCCCCAAGTACCACGCCTACCCTTTTTTTAAACACCTTCAGGGATGGGGAATCCACCACCTCCCTGGGCAGCCTGTTCCAATGTTGGATAACCCTTTCAGTGAAAATTTTTTTCTTAATATCCAATCTAAACCTCCCCTGGTATAAATTGAACCCATTTCCTCTCATCCTATCACTTGTCACTAGGGAGAAGAGGTCAGTCCCCATCTCTCTACAACCTCCTTTCAGGAGGTTTCAACTTGTAGAGAGTGATAAGGTCTCCCCTCAGCCTCCTCTTCTCCAGGCTAAACAGCCCCAGTTCCCTCAGTCATTCCTCATAAGACTTGTCCTCCAGACCCCTCAACAGCTTCGTTGCCCTTCTCTGGACACGCTCCAGCACCTCAATGTCTTTCTTGTAGTGAGGGGCCCAGAACTGAACACAGTACTCGAGGTGGGGTCTCACCAGTGCTGAGTACAGGGGGATGATCANAAGCCACTCCGCCCCAAGCCTGTAGTGCTGTGTGGGGTTGTTGTGACCCAAGTGCAGGACCCGGCACTTGGCTTTGGTGAACCGCATACCATTGGCCTCGGCCGATCAGTCCCGTTTGTCCAGATCCCCCTGTAAAGCCATCCTACCCTCAAGCAGATCAACACACCCGCCTAGCTTAGTGTCATCTGCAAACTTACTGAGGGTGCAGTTGATCCACTCATCCAGGTCATTGATAAAGGTATTAAAGAGAACCGGCCCCAGCACGGAGCCCTGGGGAACACCACTTGTGACCGGACACCAACTGGATTTAACTCCATTCACCACCACTCTCTGGGCATGGCCATCCAGCCAGTTTTTCACCCAGCAAAGAGTACACCTGTCCAGTCCATGAGTAGCTAGTTTCTCCAGGATAATGCTGTGGGAAACTGTGTCAAACACTTTGCTAAAATCCAGGTAGATCACATCCACAGCTTTTGCCTCATCCACTAAGCAGGTCAGCTTATCTTAGAAGGAGATCAGGTTTGTCAGGCATGACCTGCCTTTCACAAACCCATGCTGACTGGGCCTGATCACCATGTTCTTCTGCACGTGCTGTGTAATGGCACTGAGGATGATCTCTTCCATGACCTTCCCAGGCACTGAGGTCAGACTGACTGGCCTATAGTTCCCCAGGTCCTCCTTCTGGCCCTTCTTGTGGATGGGTGTCACATTTGCCAACATCCAGTCAGCTGGGACCTCCCCAGTCAGCCAGGACTGCTCATAAATGATGTGAAGTGGCCTGGTGAGCACTTCTGCCAGCTCCCTCAGTACCCTTGGGTGGATCCCATCCAGCCCCATAGATTTGTGTACCTCCAGGTGCTGAAGCAGGTCCCTTGCCATTTCCCCATGGATTACAGGGGCTTCATTCTGTTCCCCATCCCTGTCTTCTAGCTCAGAGGTCTGGGTACTCAGGGAACAACTGGTCCTTCTGCTGAAGACGGAGGCAAAGACAGCATTATGTACCTCTGTCTTTTCCTCGTCCTTGGTCACTATGTTACTGGCCCCGTCTACTAGAGAACAGAGATTATCCTTAGTCCTCTTTTTATTGTTAATATATTTATAGAAACTTTTTTTCTTGTCCTTGATGACAGAAGCCAGGTTTAGTTCTAGCTGGGCTTTGGCCCTACTAATTATTTCCCTACAGAGCCTCACTACCTCTTTGTATTACTCATGAGTGTCCTGCTCTTTTTCCAAAGGCCAGAAATCCCCTTTTTCTCCCTAAGTTGCAACCCTACGTCTCTGTTCAGCCAGGCCGGTCTTTTTCTCCGATAGCTTGTCTTTCAGTACACGGGGACAGCCTACTCCTGTGCCTTTAAGACTTCCTCCTTGAAAAACATCCAGGCTTCCTGAACTCCTTTGCCCTGGAGGACTGCCTCCCAAGGGACTTTGTCAACCCGCGTCCTGAAAGCCCCAAAGTCCGCCCTCTGGAAGTCCAAGGTAGCAGTTCTGCTGACCCCCCTCCTTGCTTCTTCCAGAATTGAAAACTATATCATTTCATGATCACTGTTCCTAAGACAGGTCCAGCAGGGCACCTTCCCTAGTCGGGTCCCTCACCAGCTGTGTCAGGAAGTTATCCTCAACACATTCCAGGGACCTTCTAGACTGTTCCCTCCCTGCTGTATTGTATTCCCAGCTGATATCCAGCAAGTTGAAGTCCCCCACGAGGACAAGAGCTCGTGATCTTGAGACTTCTCCCAGCCATTTGTAGAATATTTCATCTGCCTCCTCATCCTGGTTGGGTGCTCGATAACAAACTCCTACTATGATATCTGCCTTGTTGGCCCTCCCCCTGATTCTTACCCATAAACACTCAACCCTATTGACACTGTCATTCAGTTCAAGACATTCATAACACTCCCTAACATACAGGGCCACCCCACCACCTCTCCTTGCTTGCCTGTCCTTCCCGAAGAGCCTATAGCTATCCATGGCAGCACTCCAGCCATGTGAGCCATCCCACCACGTTTCTGTGATGGAGACTACATCATAGTTATCCTGCTGCACAATGGCTTCCAGCTCCTCCTGTTTGTTGCCCATGCTACGTGCATTAGTGTATAAGCACTTCAGCTGGACTATTGGTCCCTTCTCCTTTTTACTGGAGGAAGCCATAATTCCGCCACCCCCAGACTTGCTCCTAAGGAGCCCGGTTAAGCCCCCTTCCCTTTTTAAATGTAGTGCCAGCATGCCGCTTTCAGGCTTTTTGCTAGCAAGCCCGGGTCTGCCCCCATCCCCCTTCAAATCTAGTTTAAAGCCCTGTCAATGAGCCCCACCAGCTCCTGCCCTTAAACCCTTTTCCCTCTGCAAGACATGCTTTTACCATCTGTTGTCAGCAGCCCTGGTGTCTTGAAAAGCAGCCCATGATCAAAGAACCCAAAGTCCTGCCGATGACACCAGTCTCTGAGCCAGGCATTGATCACCTGGCATCTCCTGTTTATCTCCTCGTCAATCCTAGCAACTGGTGGGATAGAAGCAAACACTGCTTGCGCTCCCAATCCCCTAACCAGCCATCCCAGGGTCCTGAAGTCTTTCTTCATTGCCTTCAGGCTTCTTCCTGAAATTTCATCATTGCTTAACTGAAAAATCATCAAGGGGTAGTAGTCAACAGGCTGAACCAGGGTATGGAGTTTCCTCTGGACGTCCTTAACTCTGGCCTCATGAAGACAGCAGACTTCCCTACGGATTGGGTCTGGTCTACATATGGGACCCTCCACTCCCTTCAGAACTGAGTCCCCTACTAAAAGGACCTGTCTTTCTTTCATTACTGAGGATGTTGTTATCCGAGGTGTAATCCATCTTGACCTCGGTGACAGCTTCAAGTTCAGCAAGCTGTCATCCTTGTCATCCTCTGGTTCCCTTTGCAGAACATCATACATGTTTTGCACGGGCACCTGGGATGGTGTGGCGGTTACATGCCAGGCAGGAACTTGTCACCACTGGCCCCTGTCCTCTGAATCTCCATGTTCAGCCACACTGATAGAGGGTGGGGAGTGCTCTGTACATGGAGACCTGTCTGCTTGACCTGCTTCTTTTAGGGAGGGCAGGGTGTGACTCCCGTGGTCTATCCCTTGCTCACACTCCCTTATACTTCTCAAATGACTCACCGCCTGACAGAGCTACATCACTAGGCAAAGGACTTCCTCTACCTGGGCACACCTCCCACAGGCCTGCCCGCCGCTACCATTCGACAATGGCTAAGAGCAGGGCACAGCCTGACGCCTGGGTGGCGGCGTGTTCCCACCCAAGCTCCGTCTGGGTGACCACATCAGAGCTGCTTGGTGCAGAGCGCAGGGGTGCCATGGACGCCTGCCGAGTTGTTACCACAGCTTCCTGGCCGGGTCAAGAAGCTCTCCGTGACTTCTCATACAACATGCTACACCCTGCTCGCCCGCTCTCGCCGCAGTGACGCCCGCTGGCTGCCTGCGTGCTGGGGGTCCGGGACCGCCCATTTAGAACTGCCACTTGTGCTGTCGGCTCCACCCCCAAGCTGCCTCTCCCAGCACGAGCTCACTGCTTTTCCCAGCTTCGAAAGCCCCAAAAAGAACCCCTGGCCGGCTTTTTCTGCCTTGATCACCCTTCTCCACTGTGGACTTACCTGCACCGGAGCTGGTCTCCTCGGTGAGAGGAGAGCTGACTTTAGATAACCAAGTCTTTTCTGAAGGATTCCTAAATAAAATATAGCATTAACCACTTAACAATTTGTTAAAAAATACCACTTCCAAGGTCGGTTGTATATGCTGGTTTTTACTGTATTAGAGTCACACTTTAACAAATTCTCATTTTATGAAAAAAGTCTTTAGCACATCCCACAGAGCAGGTAAGAGACACGCTCCAGCTGTTCTGACAAGGTTATGTATTCATGAATTGCTGAGTCACATCCAAAGATAAACCCCAATTCCCTGAAATCTGTAACTGAAGAACTAACATGACATCCATAGTAAGTGAGAAAAGACCAGGCTAAACAACAAAGAGAGAGACTGTAAACCTAATGCCATTATATGTAGCATAAATACTGAGATAGTTTAAGAAAGTTAAACCATCTTTTGTATATATTATACAGTATATATCTGGAGAAGCTAAAGGGAAACAGTCTAGCTGTCAGTGCTCAACAATATAAATGCTGGAGAGCTTGTACTAACTAAACCATGGTCAGCACATCTGTAGCATCATTATTTTCATGACTTACTTCACATGACATCATCACATTTTAGATTAGCTTCATATGGCAATCCACTAACCATTTATATGCCTGATCATGCTGAAGAGTTATAGTCAAGTTATCTGTCAAAAGTGGGTAAACTGAAGACATTTGCTCTTTTGCTCTGAAAGGAAACTGAAGGAAACAAGTCATGGTAATTCCATATTTCTTCTGGTAGAAATACTACTGGCAAAAAATAAGAGGGCATTAAGTCCTGTGCTCCACAACAGAAGGAAAACATTTCTATTTTTGCAATTGTAATTTTTTCAGCAGAAACACAATGCAGACTGTAAACTTTTGGCCATTTCTATTAGTTTAAAAATCAAGATTCTGGAAAAAGCACAGTTTTCAACCGCTTTTCTTCTCCACATGGAAATGTCCTGTGCCTTGGATCACCAGTGACTGTTATAAGTTCTTGGGGCCTTGGCCACAGAACAAGCTTTCCAATTACTTTGAACACACTCTGCATGGCACCATGGTCTCTGTTACCCTGTAACTGGGGCCTGTGCCAGACTCAGCTGTTCTGGTAGCATTGGCAGATGGAAGAAGTGAGATGGAAGCTGTGGAAGTGCAAGGCAGGAGTCTTGTCTGACTACTCTCCCTGTGTAAGACTTCTACATCACTTGGGCACGGCAGATTTTTTCACACAAAACCTGCTTTTAGATTGGCCACTGACCATTGCCAATGCAACAGTAGTCTAAATAAGTTTCATGAATCTGAACAATTAAAGAATGGGCTAATTACAGACTATTCATTTGTGACATGACCAACAAGCGGTTCAAAGCTAGCTGGTAGCAATAAATGGATTTTTGAAGGGCTAGTATTGTGTTTTGCAGAAAAGCAAACAAGCAGAGAAAGAACTCAAGAGCATACAATTACAAGTGTCATGAAGACAAAATACAAGACTAAACCAAAATTGAGATCAGATAGGTTTGCAATAAACGTGGAACTATACGCAGCACAAAATAAAGGTACCAGAGTTTCACAGTTCTTTATTCAATAAAAATTCTTCTGATGTACTTGAAAGCACAAACACACAGATTAGTTGCAATGTACTCCAGTGCACGTGTGCAGAACCAGTGCTTTTTTAAACTTTTTTTCTCCCATGACTGCAAATTCGCACTGCTCAAGTCCTTCACTCATGTTTCTCCTTGTGCTGGTTTTGGCTGGGGTAGAGTTAATTTTCTTCATAGTAGCTAATATGGGGCTATGTTTTGGATTTGTGCTGAAAACAATGTTGGTAATGCAGGGATGCATTAGTTATTGCTGATCAGGACTGACACAGAGTCAAGGCCTTTTCTGCTCCTCATACTGCCCCCAGTAGGATGGGAGCGCACAAAAAGCTGGGAGGAGACACAGCCGGGACAGCTGACCCCAGCTGACCAAAAGGGTATTCTATACCATATGACATAATGCTCAGTATATAAAGCTGGGGGAAGAAAAATGAAGGGGGAGACATTCAGGGTGATGGGTTTTGTATTCCCAAGTAACAGTTACGCATGGTGGAGCCCTGATTTCCTGGAGATGGCTGAACACCTGCGTGCCGATGGGAAGTAGTGAATTAATTCCTTGTTTTGCTTTGCTTGTGTGAGCAGCTTTTGCTTTACTTATTAAACTTTATTTATCTCAGCCCCTGAATTTTCTCACTTTTCCTCTTCTGATTCTCTCCTCCATCCCACCAGGGCGGGTGAGCGAATGGCTGCATGGTCCTAGCTGCTGGAACCAGACTTCCTCTCTTACCTTGCCTCTTAAAGCTTCCAAACATTCCCAATAAGGGTGGTTTCCCTAAAGGCTGTGTCAAATAGCCCCCAATCTAATTAGTCCAGCAGAAGCCTTGTCTTTGGGGTTTTGACTGGCATGTTCTTTCAGATGTTAAGATTTTCCTCAGCAATAAGCTTGCGTCAGTCTTAGCATTAGTCTTCTAGGTAACAGTTTCCTACAGAAAATCACTGAGTAACTATGCCTTTTTGTGACTGTTGCAGAGGCTAGGCCAGACCTCGGTCTGACAGAATGGCATGAGTGTTTTCTTTCAATATTTCAATATGTAAGGGTCAGCTATCCTGAGATCTGAAGGAACACAGCATAGTTGTTCCATGTAGTGCTGTATACAAGGTAGAGAATTTGTTCTTAATTCTCCAGTCTTATAAATAACTTTTATTCCTTCTTTAATGCTCAAGTATTTCCATATTTCTACTTATTCTCATTTTGGTATGACAATAAAAGAAAATATATTTTAAGTTTCAGCTCTCAATTTTTTCAGCAGGGTTAACCTCAAATGCAGCTTAGTGACTAAACCCTCACTTTTGAGAGGGCAGAAACGTAAGCACTAACATAGAAGACGTTACTTCTCTTTACACGAGCTCAACTCAGTGGCTTCTGTCAAGTGAAGGCAAAAATTTGGTCCGTTTCATTAATTTTATATTTGCTGATTGAATTCAATTGTTAGGCCTATATATGGTGGTAGATTTTCCATTTTCAGGACAAGTACATGCAGTATGTGTGCTCTTCCTTTAGTAAAATGGATCATTAACAATTGATGCAAAGTGGCATAATAGATATTACTGTTGTTCTTTTGCATCTAGTGGTGGGTTCAACTGGGGATTGAATTGCCTCATGTCCCACACATTAATAATTGCTAAGGCTGACATTTATGAGGGTAGCATGAAGGATATCTCAGGCTTTCAGATGAATGTCATTTCAGAGACTGTGGATTAGATGTTTACATGCTCATATGGCTGCTAATAATTAAAATTAACTTCAATTATTTGATGTACAGATATCAAACCTTTCCTGACAAATATTAGTAAGGTGTATATATAATACATTTGCAGTACATATAAGTTGTATATAATATCAGTTAGGGTAGGTTTTCAGCAATAAACGAGATATTTCTATACTCTCAAGTGCAAATTCACATTAGGCAAAAATATTATCTGCTACTTAGTTTAATATTTTTAAAAAACACAATCAATCCCAGTTTCTTCATGCAGAGGGGATACAGTTTTTCTGCTTTCATAATGGAATGGAAAGTAATGATGCATTCCAACAAAGACATAATTCTTTCTTTTGGTGTTTATGATCAACTTCCATAAATACAGCAAAGCACTAAGCTCAGAGTATAATACATGAATCCTGTAGTAACAGAGATGGAAGTGATTATGCCTAAGGAGATATTAGCAAGCAAAAATGAATTGCCTCTAAAACTATTTCTTCATGCTGTAAGGCTGTGTGTTACAATGATCAACTTGTGCAAAGTTTCTGCTCTCATCCGTAATGCTATGTACCTACGTTGCAGACTTTGAATGAATATTGCCCTTTCTACTAGTGCCTCTGTGGACCAGAGTTTAAAATTCACTGTTTATTCCAGTTTCATTTTCCATTTTCTCTGCCCATCTAGCATTGGCCGCCTCCTTGTACTCATCAAGCAACAACATTGCCTGGTGCATTTGCTTTTCCTTCCAGCAACTCTGGTCAGCAAAAGCAGTTTTGATTCCAGAAGAGGTCAGTGTAAGTGCTTTAGCTGTAATCTTGCCTATGGATATGCTGGAATCAAGACAGGACCTCCTAAGTACTCAGTCCCAGTTCTGCACTGCAAGACTTGCAGTGAAGCTGAGCTGCCATGGGTACATTTTCTATGCTTAAACAAGCTAGATTAGAGCTGCCTATGGTGTAACACTTCTGCTGATATTTCTTACAGACTGTGCACCTACTTGATGGTGGCTGGGCAAAAGGTTGCCCTCATTAAACAGGAATTCTCTAGCTCATTTTAAATTATATATTTTTTTCATCACTACTTGTTCTCTTTTTCCTTCTGAGACTGTTTAACTCTGGAATTAGAATATTGAAACTGTCTGGAGATACTCCATATGAAGAGTTGCACTGCATTACTCCAGTCATTTGATCTGGAAAAAAATCTCTTCATTTCAATATATTTATGTAAAGCAAAATCAGGAAAAAAAATTAAATGTGGTCAGTAGGTTTTATGTATATAGTGAGAAGAATATCAATCATGTCTCATGAAAGAAAGGAGGACATGTGAGATTTAAAAAATCTGTTTATAAAAAAAGCACCCAGCTAAAATAGTAATTTCTTACCAAAAAGAAAGTTGGGCAGCCAACTTAGAGAATGCTGGCAGGGGGGTGTGGTATCAGAGTTGCTCAGACAAATAAATGAACATGTTTCTACATTCCAAGAAGCTGCAGGGAACAGAAAAGCCTGCTTAAGCTATTAGAGAATTACAGTAAACATGCCTTTTGATGACAAGGGCACCCATTGCAGTTGTGAGGTTAAGCAGAACAGAAATAAAGTCAAGGTGTGTTTTTTAAAACTGGCCAGCTGCAGAAAAATACTATTTTTCTATTAGAACTGATACATTGTTTTCCATGAGAGGAGTTTGTTTCCAACCAATGCTGAGATTTTTGGTGGTTTGGGTTCGCCCCCACACACACCCCAAAATGAATTGCTATTTTTGCTAACTAAGCCAAAAGAAAGAAATTACAAATGTACTCAGGGGTTGCTCAGTCACTCAAAGACTAATCTCAGTGGTTCTATGGCCACATCCAAGTTGGCACAGCATACTTTCACTACCACATTTTCCCTGTGGCAGCTGTTCTCACAGGTGCCAAGGATGATATGGACCAGACTGTGTGTGGCACATTATGAACAGATAACGTTGTCATCAACTGTAAAAATTTCATTATAAGTGTAGTCGCAGGTAGTTTTTTTTTACAACGCTAACATCTGAATTTGTGTAAGGGTTCTAGATTTTATCTTCTTTGAGAAACAAATAATCTAAAATGCCTTCTCCACTCCTTGTGTCTATGGCAAAGAACTTCACAATCTAAAGATTAAAAGAACAGACCACAGAAACTAACAGTGTGGATTTTTACCACAATTTTTACCCATTCCTACAATTTATTTAAAGCTTGGGAGTTGGTTATGTTGTTAAAGTGTCAACACAGAACAATCTGCAATTGCTATCCAAAAGGTACAAATAGGATACAGAAGTCCAGACAGTTCAATGGACTTGTTCAAGTTTTCACAGAAAGGCTTAATCTGACCCTAAATCTTGTTCTTCTAAACCACAAACCAACTGCTTATTCATGGGACTATCTTTACAATTTGGGTAATGTTTGCTTAAAAAGAAAACTAGTGAGAATAACTGACTGTTGAAACCGAAGCTTCTGGAAAGAAGTATTTTAAATAAAAAATACTACAGATATCTATGCAGTGAAATAGAGTCAATAGTAACCTGTTGATCCCTAAGCTTAACAAGGCAAATTTAGAAAAGCTTCTAGAGGAAAGCTCAGTAACTTTTCCCAAGGTATTATTTAATTTTAAAATCTGAAATAATTATCCTCATTCGCCCCAAAATTAAAACAAAGTGCTTTACATGTTTTGAAGTTTCTCTATTGCAGAAGGCAGATAGAAAAGAAAGAGGTCATATTAACAGAAATTTTGATTTTGTTGAGATTTAAAATTTCAGAGGGCTTTGCACTGCTAACATCTACATCTGAAACACATGAGGACAGTTTGAGGAAAATCAGTGTACAGACCAGGGCACACAGATTTGTTTTGTAATACTGCCTATGGAAACTAAAATGAAGTGTACAAGAAGGCAGACAATCTTGCAGAGATTATGTAAAGGTATTGAAAGTCCCTATGCTAATGAATGGTTTGCTAAGCCTTCTTTTATTATCTTCTATCTAAGTATCTTCACAAGGATTTGTCTTTACTGATTACTACTACTGCTACTACTACTGTGGGTAAGCTGGTGAAAGGTATATTACATACAGCAAGTATTGAAAGGGCTGAATTCAGGAAGAAAAGTAGGTTTACATGGCATGTACTTAAGGATTTATAGCACAATTTTCTTTTCAAGAAAGGGTCACTTTGCAATACAATAGTTGTTTCATTTATCTTGTGCTGAGTTACAATAGAGAGTGGACTCAAAGTTGATTAAAAATTAAACTGCACTTTATTCAACATAATGGTAAAGCGATGCTGCATGAATTGAACTGACTTTTCCATTTCTCTCATCACAGTCTGCTCTCTGGTTTCTTTTCACATGCTGATATTCTTAAATGCCGGACATTTTCTGAGAATTTAAATGTGAAGGATTAGAAAAGCTAATTGCTCCCAGGCCTAATGGCCACTATTACATGGAGCATGACTGGAACATTCTTCTGCTCCATTTGGTTCTCTGATATTACCTTACTGTACCGTCAGGAGGTCACCTGCTATACTCATATGGTATAGAAATACAATGAAAGTATTTCTTATTCCATATATTTCATAGAAATATATGATAGAAATATATTTGTATTGCATAGAAATGCCTGGGGTCTCAGCACATGAAGATTTCCAGAGTTGGACTTCACATGAATTCATCCCTAACACTAGCAATAATTTTATTTGCTACTAAAGAAGACTTCTATTTTTTGTCCTCAGATCAGTTCTTAACATTTCAGAGTGTAATCACAGTTGGATAAGGTACAGCAAGTCATAGATAAGTAGGAATGACTATTAAGACCACTTTCTCACAGGATTAGGTAACCAGTGTAATTTCTCAGATGTAAATTTCTCAGAAGTCCAGCTGATTTTTTCTGTCCTACCCTTACATTCAGGTTCTTTGATAGTCCTATTCTTTATAGGTAAGTAAAGCGCTTAGTTGGCATTTTCACCCACAACGCATATAAAGATCCAACTTCAGAGGCATCTTGTTCTATTACATCCACCTCTTCTGGAAATGTGATTGCATTATGTTGAATATGGCTTAAGTTTTTTCCTTGTCCCAATTTTCCTAGGCTATTGTTAAATATTATCATCAGATCTGCTGCCTGTACCATCTTGTTACATAAAGCAGCTTCCTGACAGTGAGAAATTTCCTAGTGTGATATCTACTTCCTACCTTCAGAATCCTCTTACTAAACATAGTTAACGTTTCACCATTTTGAGTTTTCTAATTCACATTGTTACTAGTTTTTTATATATTATATGGAATACAAAGCTGTTAATTGATACTGATTTGTTGTTAATATTTATTTCTATATAAAAATAAAAGATACTGTTAGGTGCTTTTATTGCTTTCCTGTGAGAATTTCTATTGCTAGAAATCATGTCATGAAACACAGGAGTTTCCAGATAGCGAAGGAACTACTCAAAATAGATTACCTTAAAATAGTCTAAGGTCCCAGAATAGTCATGGTTAGCCCTCTTTCCATTTCTCCTTTCCCAAGGCCTTGGATTTCAGGTCAGCCATGCAACAGTTTTTGAGGCTGAAAAACTTGTTAGCTTATTAAATGGAACCAGCTTCAAAGGGGAAAAGCCTGCAAATCACTCTTCTTCAGCATAGCCTCTGTTAAAAAAACCCTTATAAAGTCATAACTTTATAACAGAGTGGAAGTGAAACGAGAAAGGAAGAATTACATGTGACAGATCCCAATATCCTCAATGCACGCAGTAACACGGTTCTGAAAATCATCAGCAACCACAAATACAGGTAAACATAAGTATCAGAAAATAATAAAATCAGGCTTGAGTCTAATTGAAGTCAGTGGGAAAATGTAGATGACAAAACAAGTAAACAAAACAGTAAATCCAACAATATGGCTCCTTAGACATACTGGAGTCTCTCACATCAACATTATTTTGTGTGATTCTCTTTCATACATGATATAGCTGCAAATCAGTTTTGAAAACTCTCTACTTCTCATTCTTTTTGCGCCAAAACTCATTTTTGATACATTTTTCTTACTGCCCAATGCAGCTTCCCATTGGTATGTACAGTGAATTCTGGTTTGGATCGACCTATCTTTGTCTTGCCTCTGGGATTTGCTTGGATGGGCTTATTCTGCACTGCGCTTAGGCTTCTCAGTCGCTTTCACTTGTTCCTTTTACAGCTTAGCAGCCCATGCCATTTGGAAGGATTTCTCTCATTTATTTGGAGGTACCTGCATGGGAATAAGGTAGGGCATAGATGATCATTTAGTATTGATTTTTTGTATATTTTCAAAATTTTGCATGTGGGCCATGGCTCTCACATCCATCTGCCTAACGGCTCCATTTTTATGCCAAAGGCTTCATATGAGGAAGTATTTCATTGAGTCATCCTCTTGTTTAGGATCACAGTATTCATGAAGTCTTTGGCACCTTTTACAGTGACTGTGCAGAATTTGTGCTGTTCATTTCTTAGCCTTTCCACTCTTTTCCTCCTTTTGAACAGTAAGGTTTTGGTTTCTTTTCTGACATCCCTTTTTCCCCCTTGATTTGTTCTGTATAACAGTTCAGTTCTTAATTTCACCTTTTAAAACCGAACTAAAAATCCATCTTTCTTAGCAATCACTTTGTATGTCCCTATGATTGCTCTTTACTTAATTCCCTATAGCAAGGAGTGTATTTTGAAGTCATCATCCTCCTCACTAATGCTTCCGTATTACATGACATGGTCAAGGCCGCACAGTCACTGAACATCTGCCCCCATCAAACTGTTATCAGTGGGTAAGGGCAGCCTCGTTGTATGTTCAGTCTCACAGAGGAACGTGGATTCAGACCATTGTGGGTGCAACAGTGTGCAGATATGAGATAACACATAACAACTCTGGCCACAGCAGGGATAGTGATATACAATAAAGGAGGTGTTTACATCAGGGAGCCGGTATTAGGCACAAACGCTGAGGTCTGCCCAACAGGAGACCAGGGAACAATAAAGAATGAGACAGGGCAAGGAGGCAAAAGTAAGAAGCAGAAATAAGATATATATATATAAAAAAAAAAAAAAGGAAGAAGAAAAAAAAATGGGGAAAAAGAGGAAGGAGACCTATATGAGACAAAATGTCTCATGTTTAAGTCCCCACAACAGTAGAATTGGTTTCCCTAAAACAGACTTCAGGTTGGAGCTTGTCAGTTCTGTTTATGTAATACTGATGGTTAACTAGTCTGGAATTATACTAAAGAAACAAAACTTAAAGGAATTTATTTTTAAGCTTTCCAAACCATGTTAACCTTCCCAAATTAATAAGCATATGTTCTCATTTGAAAGCTTCCTAAATTGTTCTCAGCCTAGGATAACTTAAACTACAACACTATAAAATGGAATTTGCAAAGAGAGCTGTGAATAGAAATAACAGTGGAAGGTAATGTATACTGTATGGAGTGCTGCCATCTTTTGGTTATAACAAATTAGGATTGTAACAAGAGAGCTCTGAATATGTTTAAGCAAGATGAATACAGCCTAAAAGCATAATATGTAAGCTAAGTATTATTAAATACAATTACCATTATTACTAAAATGACTAAATTTTTTATTAAAGACTCACTCTGAAATGTAAGATTGCTACTTAAAATAATGTGTCATTTCATTTAGCCTCTCATTTTATTTATTTTTTTAAACATTTTGCTCTTTCAAAGATCTGGATAAGAAGAGCAATGAAGGATTTCTTCTCATCTTGTTGCAGAGGAAGTTAAAACACCATTTAAAGTACATAGGAAATTACATGAGTTAATTGATTCTGCAAGTCCCTCTATTAAAACCAGCGGATTGAAAGATAACATTGTAGTATCCATATCATAAGTAGGCCTAATTTTACTTAGATAACAATTGGCATTTTTTTCAAGATTTTAAAAACAAGAATCTCTTCTTGAAACGTGACATATGTTTTGTTGCTATGTTTTAGAGATCCTGTACATCTCCATAGTCCCATAGCAGAACCGTAGGGAGCCATCTCCAGCTATTTTTGTGGTCACCAATAGTGATTGCACTTGTTAATAGTAATTAATAAAGAAATAACCATCCTTTTGAGGGAGACTTCGAGCAGTTTGTTTTCACCTTTTTCTTTCTGTATAAGGTTGCAAAATATTTTTCTTTCTGTACATAATTCACTTGAATTAATGGTATACCCAAGTTCCATCCTCATCAGAGACATGTCCGCACAAGTGACTACCATATAGTTACTTTTCTTTTATGTCATTTCCACAGGTGAAAAACTGTGTACTTAGAGCATTTGTTTAGCTTTAGGAGTGGATGGAGTTAGGAGCTTAGGAGTGGATGGAGTTATTTTATTGTGAAGGAAGTGAGCCACTGGTCCTTGAGCAGAATATTCTTATTTTGACTTTTCTTTCAAATCTTTACAGTTAAGTTTTTTTTACGTTTCTGGATACATGTATATGCTTGAAAATGTGACATGAAAGGCTGGAAACTCAATAGCTAAATAAGAGTTAAAAGCATATTTTCTCTGGAGATTTTTGAATGTTCATATTTCTAAATTTAAGATTTTAATCAATCTGAAAATATATATATTTCCCCCCAGATTTCTTTGCTTTTTCACTGTAGACTGACAGCTACAATGGGAAAAAAACAAACCGAAACAAAACAACCCAATACCTCTTACCTGCTGTAGTGGCTTTCTGTGTTGTATTCTGTGCAAAACATGTGTTTACTGTGCCTAATAGTGATATTTCTCACATTCAAAGTGTTTTGTTTAGCTATTAAGAGAACCAGTGGAACATTTTCTTGGCTCAGGCTTTTTCTTCAGTGCACTTTACAAGCTTCCCAGTGATTTAGATTTCCTTTTCTTATATGAGTGTGTTTTCTTGGTGCAAAGACATTGGCAGTCACTCTTCCACATTGTGTATGTTTTGTCATTTTCTGGTTCTGCTGATGCAGTGATATGTTTTCTGTCAAAGGCAGTTTACAGGCGCATTACCCTGCTTGACAGGAACAGCAAGCTACAAGAATTTCCTGAGGAGAAACTTCCAGATGCAGTGTGTGAGATTTCTCGTCTCCCAACTACATTAATTACATTATCTCCCTAAAACAACGTTCTAAATGAAAACATTCACTGAAAGTCTTACACACAGTCCAGCTGCCTGGACTTCTCTAATGCTTCTGTCATCTATAAATAATTCACAGAAAGCCAACTGGGAGACTGCATACCCATTTTTTTCTCTCTCAATATCTGCCAGTCATGGGTTAGAAATGATTTTCAACCTGGCAGCTGTGGGGAGACAGAAGTTTGCCAATTTCAAGTCTTCAAAAATCTCACATCCAGATTTAACTAAAAAAAAAAAATGCTTTAAAAAACAGGTATTTTTAAATAGATTTTAAAATTATTTTAGCTCTTTTTATTTATTTTGAAGTTCACTCAGGTCATATTTTTACAAGCTTTATTATAACCAAGAGGACAAGAATTTTACCTTGAAAGTAAAAAAAAGGGGAATTTTACATAGTCACACTTCTCTGGAGGCTAGAGCTTTCAAGATGAGAAAAACCATGACAGCTGGAAGAAAATCATGAGAATTAACAACACTGATACAGAAGGATTCTTAACTTGAAAGGATGGAGCAGTCTGTTAGAACAGAATACCACAATTCCTTCCATAGGCAAGAATACCATATATATTGCTGTCCTCAATAGTTAAATAACATGGATGAAATTTGATATATGCAAAACCTGAAGCTATACCTAACAGGACTGGTTATTTTGTTTTATATGTGTTTTCTTTGCACATTAATTGCACATTAATTCTATGGGGAAAGAAATTAATTATGTCATCACTAATAATATAATTCCAGTGTGGTGTAATTGAATTTGCACTTACTTATACCAGTTACAGGTTTGGCTCATTATTTGTATTTTCATTTTGTGTCAAGTGGCAAAAGTACTTTTTGACCTTGTGATCAAAGGCAAAAACCCTTGCAATTTTCCTTTGAAAGACAAATGGAACATGCAGCTTTCTGACTTATCTTTTTTATAGTTACATCCTACAAACTTTGATTATAATAATGGGAATTTTGACTGACGATTATAGTATTGGACCAATCACAGACCTAATTTAGCTCCGAATTGATACAACTCCATTGAAAACAATTGGTTGCATCTATTTACACCAGAAGTGATTTTGGATCAGTTCCTTTGAGAGACTGTATTTCCCTTCAGCTATTAGAATCTCGTCTCCCAAAGGCAGAGACATTATCATATTATTTGCACAAAGGAACAACATCAAATGCTGCATACATAAGGATGGAAAATTAAGTTTTGAGAGAGCTGCATGCTTCTTTCTTTAAGGACTTTGAGGAAGAAAGCATACAAGTGTGACCTTATATTCCAGTATTTATGGGATGCTCCACGGAGTGGAGAGTCCCAGATTCCAGTTTGCACATTTCCATTCTGCTCACTGTAGTCAGCTAACATCTTTCCACAAATCCTCATTTAAAACAGTTCAAGGGGAGAGGCTGGTAGTATCTACAATGACAGCAGTACTCCAAGACATTCTTAAAATTGCTGCAGAAAAAAAAATAAATAAATGTCTTGGTGACTGGTTTGGGAAAAAATGCAATATTTGCTATTACCATTATGTTGTGGGAGTCATTCTTCTGCATCTTGAAATTACGTTGTGATTTTTTCTCTCTTCTTCATTGTCTTGTTGCAGGTATTGTTTTCCCGTTTCCTGTGGAGCTGAAATGAATAAAATGCACAAAAGAGTGATGGTTAATGAGAATAAGAGTGAGAATGCAGCAACAATAGGAGTAATAAAAGGTGAATTTCAGTTCAGAGGAAACATAAGTATCTCTTTGTAGTATTCCTGAGGATAGAATTGAAGAAAAAAGACTCATTCTGAGGCTTGACAGGATTAACTTCCTAACAAATATCACCTTTTACAAGATAGTCTCACATCCAGCACTTTTGGTGCTTGAATTGGTGATCAGTTTCTGCATATACAGCAGTGCTATTACTGCTTTGGACTCTGGCATGGGCAGGTCTGACAGTCAATTTAAAGTTAAGGTTTTAATTTCTTAAATTATTATGAGACTTGCATTTAGACACAAAATGTTGTGCATATACCCCCCAAATACTCTTTGATGGAGTTTTATACTCTGTGGTGCTCTCCCTTCAGAATATAAGGTCAGATTTGTATGTTTTGTCTCTCCTGAAAGCAAGAGTTTCTACTTCAGGAGTAACATGCATGTTCATCAGACATTGAAGGCCTGAGATTCTTTGTCAAATATTTTTTAAGGATATTTTCAAATGCTTTATTAGGGTTTAAAAAGGGTGGGTTTTTTCCAAGGAAAAGCCCCAGGAGAATCAATTGTGATCATCTGTCCATGCATTAGTCTGAAATTTGCAGTGTTGGATAAGATGGATAAGAATGGTACCACAAAATTCTTATCTGTATAGGTACCATAGGCATGCTTATATCATTTTTATTTAAAGCAGTTGCAAAGATTTTGGCTGGGAAATAAATCTTATTTTCATCAATTATTCTGAATGACTAAATAAAACATGGTTTCAGTCAAAAATCCACATAAGTAATACCTACTCAAAACCACAGGATTATAAGCAGTATTATGCAACTTCATTGACAGATTCACTCTTAAACATACAATTCTTTTCATAAAATCTCTTAAACAACAGGTTTTCAGAATGGACTGTTGAGCAGTTGTCAAAATGTCACAGATTCTACATATAGTGTTGTCTTTAGGAATATAAGTGTTGGGCTTGGGGAAGAAATAAAGATTTCTCTACTAGGACCGACAAATTAAGGCTAGCGTTAATGTCATAAGGTATAGATTGTGATATTGTTCGTTTCTCTGACAGATTTTATGGATCTTTCTTCTGTTGTCTTGGTTTCAGTTAAAATTCTCAAGATCTAGAATCAGTTTCTGAGAGGATCCTTTTCTGTTCTTTTTGGGGCATGCTGTGTATTTTGGCCGACTAGAGCATGATGTACAGTAATCTCATATACAGAAAGAAAAAGCATTCATAAAGATTCCTACAGAAACTATACCAAATAAATGTAGTATAGTCATACATAAAATCTCTTTCCTCTTGCTGTTTCATTCTTCATTTTATCATCATGCTTAAATACCTAAAGCTGGACAACCAAGTCTATTAGGTCCAAAGTAGAAGAGCTGCTGCCTGAAATTTTGGTAACTGATGAAATGACAGATCTAAAAATAAGACTTTTACACTGAAAATAGTCATAAGATGCACTTCTTGCACCATGTCCCAAAATGATGTTTCTAAAACCTTTGTTTAACACCTTTCCATCTCACTAAGCACCTGGTTAGATTAAAAAGCTCTCTAGAGAGTGTGATTCTGCTTTTGCACTTGTCTAAAATTGTTCCAGTGCGGGCACATCGATCCTTTCAAAAACCCAAAGCTGGAAGCTGCACAGAATGGCAGCAAAGTACTTAGAGGTTTCAAGCCCGTGGAAATATTCAGGGGACACCTACCATATAGTGGCTAAGACTGGAGCCAAAATATAAGTAGTTAAGCTTTTGGTTAATATACACACACACAAAAAAAGAGAGTAAGAATAAATAGACAGGGTTTGTATTAGCAGGCATTATCAATAGAGTTAAGAAAGGCCCTGCGCTGTTCACAGATTCATAAATTACTCAGAAAATGGTGAACGCAACAAGGGTTTGATGATGACATATAATAAACAAGCAAACAAGCAAACCCCTTCTAGTGAGGACAGTGGTTGGCAGTGGTGACCGTTTCATGCCCTATTGCTTTCTGTGTCCGGTTTTTCCCTATGATATCTGAAATGTAAGTTTATTTCAGGTTAAGCCTCAGGAATTGCATCGGTCCCAGTTCTTTCCTTCAAGACTTTGAAGTTTTAATGAACCTAAATACTATTTTCTCCACTATTGCAGTAGTTAACTTTATATTGAACATTATTAAAAAATCATATTAAACCCCCATCCAAGGACTAGCCTTTAGGACAATAGACACTTAATTTCTCATTCTGCTAAGAATGACCATTTATCCTTGTTCTTTCCTGTGTGTCAACAAAATCAGAATAATTTATCTTTTCATCTCATGTTATCAAACATAATGAATGTCTCTATGGGGTCTTTTCAGTTTTCTCTCACTTTTCTCTCCAATTTCTAAATTAACCTGAATAATTGAATTCACTTCATTCACTTTCTTTGCACCATCTGATTATATTTTCTACTAATTGCTACATTTTCTCCTC
This sequence comes from Ibidorhyncha struthersii, assembly GCA_013398815.1. Classification (NCBI taxonomy): domain Eukaryota; kingdom Metazoa; phylum Chordata; class Aves; order Charadriiformes; family Charadriidae; genus Ibidorhyncha; species Ibidorhyncha struthersii. The sequence goes on from VZSZ01001042.1 coordinate 354,606, forward strand.
TTTACAAGAGATTAATTTGTCCCATTTTGAGAGCATCAACAAAAGCCTCAGTCTGTATAGGAGTAACAGCGACAGGCTACATAGGTTGTATGTGGATGACATAATACAGTGCGCTAATTACAAGCGAGAGAGAAAATTCATCTGTTCTGCATCAGCTATATCTGTCTGAGTTCTTAATGCATAAGGATGTATCATCAGGTTATTAGCTCCGCATCTGGACTACTGCTGTAAGTGGATTGGGCACGACATGTCACCGACAGGGACACTGATTACAGCTCCAACGAGTTGGGTCAGCAGTGCTTGGTATCTGCTCAACATGTCAGAGCTATGTAACATGCCCATAGCTGTGGGGCTAGCCAGCTTTTCGTCCCAAGCTACTCTCAAAGTAGGGCCTATTCATCCTTTGTAGTGCATTATGTAAAGCCAAATGAGACGCATGAATTCTCGGGAAATGATCTGATGCTAGATTTTCTGTTGCCCCATTAATATTTCAACTTAAAATACCAGCACCTGCTGGCCATGTAGACATATTAGCTTATGTTAAATTAAATGGTATTACGTGAAGTAAAGATCTTCCCATGCCGTTTTTCTCTCTTTTGAAAGACAAAAATAAATAAAAGTAATTTAAGTCCATAACTCAACACAGGTTAACAAATTTTAGAGATATTAAGAGATAGTCTTAGAAATAGTTTAATAGTTTATTCTCTTTAGATTCTGAAATGTTTCATGTCTTCTGAATCCCTCCCTCTTTGTGTCTCTTTTTTCTCCCTTAATCTGTTTATTCATAATTTAGATCTAGTAAAACATAGATCCAGAGAATTTATATGTGTATATCTATATTTTTATCCTTTAGTTCATCATCACTGACCTGTTATATAGATCAGTGCCTTTTTTTCCAGTGCCGCCTTTTCCTTTGTTTCTGACTTTGGATGTTGTGAATGGCTATGCAATTTCCTTTGCTGTATTAAAATTAGCCTTTTTTTCCTAGCACAACCAAACAAAGGACAGTACAAGGACATAGAAACCATCATGAAATGCCTTTTATTTCACAGCTCCTTTCATCTGCTCAACAAATAACAGAAACCATGGTTAATCATAGCATACTTCTGGTTCCCTGGACACTCATGGAGCTCTCCATATGGTCTGTTCAAAATGGAGGCACTTGCATATATCAGATCTAAATTATGGAAAGAAATATGATCATATAGTGGAACAGAGTAATAATAGGAAAGATACCTGCTCAACAAAAACAGAAACCTAGCTAATAATCACTCTGCATTTCCAACTCCCAGGGTGGGAGAACATTGTACTAAATCTCCATTCTGACATTAATTTCATAATCTTTAAAACATATTCACTCTTGAGCTTTAAATATTGTTCCTTCATGCAAGAAAACCCATAGCACAATGAATAATTATTTTGTTTTCTTCATTTCTCCCTTCTTTTTGTCTTTGTTTCACCTTGCTCTGATATAACTAAGCTCTTCTAAGTCCTTTTCTATTCCTTTACCATTTACTTTGCTTCCCATTCTTATTACTGTTTTCTTCATCCTTCACTATTTCACCACTTGTTTTTAATTAACATCCCCTAAGATAAGCAAGGTTTCTAAGCAAATACAGTATATGATTATATTCTACAGAGAAAAGTTTAAAATAAATTTGTCTGGGTACTGTAGGCATCCCATCAAACAACCTGTGGAGAAGGTTACGGATACACGTCACCAGTGAGCAAAAGTGGTTTTGATTAAGCTTTTTTTGCTTCAGCAGGTCTAGAGATGGTACGTTAGTATTATGAACCAGGGCTACTATTAAATATAAGTCCATTCCTCATTGGCAGTAGTGAGCCAGACTCTCAGCTGGTGTAAACTAGCATCAGTACAGTGATATCAGATCAGTCACTATGCAAATACACACCTGGGTAGCAGGTATTATTAACAAGGGTGACTAACAGATGCAGTAGCTGCCGCACATTAGCCCATCCAGGTGAAAGGAAATTATTCTAAACCACTAAAAAAAAGAACCTGAAAGTTCAGAAATCAGGAAATGCCAAAACCCAGTTTCCCTGTTAATTCAGCCCCCAATTCATGTGTTGTGGGCTTAAGCCTTAGCCTGGTTAGTGTCAGTGTCTACCTCAGCTGGAGGACACCTAGCAGGCCAAAAAGTTGTGGAGGAAAATTATATGTGCCTTAATTTGAAAAGTAGCATGGATGGCATTTTACATCTGGCAGGGCGTACATAAGGAAATTAAGGAAATCTTGTCCGGGTTCAGGTTTTGATTGCTGCAGCTTGTAACTGGCACATTAGTTACATATTAGCACATTTAAGAAAATTCAGCACATCAGACAAAAGTTACTGGAAAGAAAGCTTGGAAAAGTGAGCTAATTAAAAACTTATGTTTTTATAAGTTTATAGGATTGATGTGAAGGGGAGGTGATAAAAAAAAATCCACACACAATCTAAGAAACTAGTATTTGCTTGGACCATGGCAAGATATTCCTGATTACCCATCTAATAATCATTTAGGCAATGAGTATTTAGCCTTCCCAGATCCCTCTTCTCCACTAAATCGTCTTTTCCCTGACAGCTATACTGTAGTGTTTGCCCCAGGCAAAAGGACTTTATTTTCCCATAGAGGTAGCAGAGAACATGTGCTGCTACATACAGTCTTTAATTAGGTAACCACGTACTATTTTTCCATGGCACGTGAGCCTTATTCAGCACATAAGACGGGCAGTTACCTGGACATGAACCTGAGCTGTGCAGCAGGAAGAAGAAAAAGTAGGTGAATACAGCTAAACCTTGTGCCAAACAAGCAGGGAGAATAGCAGTGGCTGTGCGAATACAAACTTACAGTTCAATAACTACTTTGGGCTGGCAAAGTGAATGCCGGAGCTGGCTGCTGAGAAGATTCTTTCTGATACATTTTGAAGATGTTATACATCAGTTTCAACAAGGCAGAATCTGCTCTCATTCTGGAACCAGCAAGGTTAGCCTGAGCCACCTTCATCAGTGGGCGAGGACAACTTTGTATCAAAGAAGATAAGGCAAATTCCCCGTGTTTCCTTCCTGTGGCTTTGCAGGGAGGTGCCAATGGCCTGCTGAGTGATAACAGCACTTTATACTGCTCTGCCCACTTGCAACAACTGGGAAGGAAGTTTCTGAAACATCTGTTAGTCTGTTCTTAAAGTTGCTTTGATAGAAAATATACACTAAATGTAGACATTTTTGCAATATTCATAGGGTTGCTTTTGTTCTTAAAAATGTATCTTTAAAAGGTAGACACATATGTTTTGGGGTTTGTTTTTTTTTTTAAATAAGTTGATTTTGCACTTGAAGCTCTAAATCACAGTGTGATTTTTTCCGTAACCAAAGAGTTTCTCATTAATGGAAGATATCAGCTATCACCCTTAGGGTTATCTACTGTTAAATATATAGCAGATCAGATCGGAGCCCTTATCTAAGATAGCACCTTTATCCAGGGGACACCCAGGTAATTGTTTTTTTTCTTAAACAGCTTTTAATGTGAAAATGTTCTTGGTATTGCCAGATGAAAAATTACTTAATTGTATGCAGAAATGCATTTGTCTATGTGCTGATGGGGGCTGATGATCTCCAGGGAGCTAGAATCAGTTCTGAGGCTTACGCTCACAGTATCCTCTCTTCCACTAGGGTATGGAAGCCAGACCTGTCCTTCTTCTACTTTGACACATCCTTTGAGCGTCTTACGGGAAAACTATACAGACTTGCAATGCAGATTCACTCCACTGGAATATACTTTCACCCATATAGTGTGTCCCCTGTTTAATATGTCCAAATAATTTTGGACACATTTAGTTTTAAGCTTAATTGCCACTGACACTAAGCACAGGTAAGACAATTTGGCTAATACTTTAACATAACTCTAAATATACAAGTGACTTAAAAGGTGTTTTCTCTTCATTTGGATTTGTTTCTTCAGCATGCAAATGGAGATCTGAATTCCCTGTCTGTGCTTGGTCCAGTGCACCTTTTCTTCTCCAGGGAAGTTCCAACTACCTCAATTAGACAAAAACTATATATTTGTGAATATCAAAGTAACATTGTCATATCATTCCAGTCCTAAGAGTGAGATATAAAAAAAAGCCTGCCTACTAGTACTGCTTATTCTGCCAGCAATGCTATTAGTAAAGTCAATTTTTTCTCTAGGACGAGGGATTGCCAGTTAACTTATCTAGGAGCCTTTGCGTTAAAAGAAAGACATCTAATTCAACTGTATCCAATGCTTTTTAAGGTTTGTCCTTTCCATTTCCCTTATGTACAACTATTTCAGTTTGATCGGTGAGCAGAGAGACTGTACTCCCATGGGCGTATGTGCACACACAAACACACACACAAAGGCACACAAACACACACCTTTCGTAATACCAACATGAATGCAGGAATGGAGAGAGACCATGCTACTCCACGGCGCTTCTTTGCCTCCGCTTGCTGGCTGGAGCTGAAGCCCTCTTACAACACTGTCTTTCCTTTCATCTTCCTTCTGTCCTACTTGCAAATGTCTATCCATTTGAGAGGTTGGCTGCTTCTGAGCCATTTGAGGAAATTGCTTTTTTTCCTTTTCTTTTTCAAAAACTTCTTCTGTGGAGTTAGTTTTTTATTCATTTTTTTAATGTCCCCCTGCCCCATCATGGTTAACAAGTGTACATTGGTTTTTACCTGCTTTTAAACCTGTGACTCTATTTTAGGGCACCAGATGTTTCTCTGCATGAAAATAGTCTCAGGAGGTCGCTGATTGCCTAGTTACTCTGTGCATTTTGTTTCAAAGTTCTGAACTGGGCATGGCAATGCTTGAGAATCAGCACGGAGTGAAATTCATTAGAGATATGCTGATGTATACTGACTTGGACTGCAAATTGTTGCAAAATGACCGAGCATGCATTTTAACCACAATTTATTTGGAATGTGTTTTAATGCAGATAATTTTTAATATTTTGTTAGCAATATAAGAAGAGAAGCCTACGGTTCTCAAACATGAGTTTTAAGGCTGTGGGTAGGTGGGGAGAAAGCACAAAGAACTAATTCAAGGTGAAAAATCTCAGGCATATGGAGCCATATGGAGTATGGCCTAGATAAGAACAAGAGAAAAATTCAGAGCAATTAGTTGTGAAGCTCTGGGAGAACAGCATGGATATGAATTTATGAATGTTGCTTGTCTCAATCTCAATTTGGATTCAATTTATCCCTTATCCCCTTCTCTTCTTACTTGCTTTAGTAGTGCAGAATAATAAAAAGAAATAAATCTTCCTACTCTTTTTCTGTTTTGAATAGGAATTAATCAAATCAGAAGATTGTTCTGCATAGTACATTTTGTTGTGACGGTATTTTTGCCAACACATGCAGATTTGATGCACTGTGTGATTACTGTTTCTGCAAATCTCAGACACCTAATCATTTCTTTTTTTAAATATAGTGAGAATAGATAAGATTCAACTCGACTCCTAAGAAAAGCATGTGAACTTAAGCACATTTGGTGCAATGTTTCCATACTATACATACTCATCCGTAGATATATAGTGAGCTGTGTCACTGGAAAAGGGACCTGAAACTTCTTGCACTGTTAAATTGATGTCAGGGAAAGTTTTGGTTGGGCTGAATTTTAGACAGATGTCAAAACTTGCCTATGGGTTATCAAAATATTGTAGTGAAATGACTGCATATCCTAAGTAGATTGCAATTTTTCGTATTGGCTTAACAAACACAATATTGATCGAAAAGAAGAAAATCTATACAGATTTGCATTAAAAAAACAAAATCTGTTTGAATTCACCATCTTGGGAATTTCCATCAAGCTCTAAATCTAACCATGACAAAAGCCAGGAAAAAGGAAATGGAATACTGACAGAAAGGGTTCAAGTTCATTTTCCAGCTATGTTAGAAATTGACTGTGTGGTCTCAAAATATGCAGAACTATATGGTACTTCCTCAGTCAGTGCCCTGATAACAGAGGCAGCTGTGTCATATAGTGCCTCTCAGTGCCTAGGAGATCATTTCTGCTTGTAATACTATCTACATATAAACCTGAATAACTATGTCTGCAAACATGTTAAAAGGTTTAAATAATATTTGAAATTTTTTTTGAGATCCACAGGTTACAGATACTAAGGAAGTCCAGAACATTTAGGAGTTGTAATAGTGTTGTATTTATCAGTGTTTTTCTCTTGTGCTTTGATCTTCAGAGTCACTTTCCATTTCAAAGCAATAAAATACTGAACAATTCCCTCAGATGTGGTTTCTGAATAAGAATTTTCAGTTCTTTCTGAGAGACCCTGCCACGACGGCACTGGGGTAACAAATGGGCATATGGCTGAATTATGAAGAATCAGAATTGTATAAATGTAGTTAAAGACATGAGACTTAATTTTCCTATTTGCTCTGGATAAAGTCACAGTTAAGCAAACATTTTGCATTTCTCCTTACCCAACATGTGATTTGACCAGGGGTGTAAAGCTAAAGGTATGCTTAATTGCTTGGCTAATCAAGACCTTATGTACATATGAACATAAAAGACAGTAAAGGTGTATGACAACATGCCTACATTTCCCTTTGTATTTATTAGCCATCATATGAGCTTACAGTTTATCAAAGCCCCCATTGGTTTTGATTCCCAGACAATGGTTGTAAGGAATTGGCTAAAAGAGCAAATGCTACTCCGAGTTATTACCTGTGTGGCCCCATTAATTTAAACAGACCCACTTACATATATAAGGTCAGAAGCGTTTGACCCATAAACTGTATACCTTCAGTACTATAATTCCCTAATTTTCCAGGACTGGCTCTACTAACCCATAGAAAATGAAGGGTTGTATTCAGTTCTAATATTCTCATACTATGTAATACATTTGTGTATGCTCATTTATAACTACATAGATAGCAAAAATGAAGATGCATGTTGTCATAACACAGACAGTACTGCAATGCTTCTCCAGCCCACTCCAATGTCTATATTAAAATGCAGAGGAGAAATGTCATAAGTACACTTCTTGAAATAGAATAGCACATCAGTAACAGTGTTTAAAGAGACTCTGTTCCAGAAATGAAACGTTCATTTCATTTACACTGAACCTGAGGTGGATGTTTTTGTGGGAGGGAGGAGGAGAGAAGAGGGAACATTGCCAAGTGAGCAAAGATGGGGATGGTTGCAAAGAAACATTTAGCCAGTAAAACACCATGCTTTCTCATAATGTCATGCATCTCACTCACAATAATTCTTTCTTATTAACTGCTTGGGAACAATTTATTTTCCTCTCAGGCTATGAAGGCAAGTGCAAGTGTAGCAGACTCTGGTTGGAGCTGATAAGCCATCCTATAGAAGCAAGACTGCTGGCACGATGAGATTTGTTAAGAGGACAATATCCCATTGGCTCAGACAAACTATGCTGTATATCAAACCTATCAACAATAATATCTGCAAAATAATGCCTTTATGTATCTGCCAACTGCCACAGAAAGCTCTCCGGTGCTCCTTTGGAAAGGTGGTTTGATTTCTATTTTTTAAATTTTTTTATTTTTATTTTTGGCTTGACATATATAACAGTTGAAGGCTCACCTACTCTCACTTATATTACAGTATTATTAAATGCAGCTTCTAAAAGCACTAAGCAGAAAACTGCACTAAATAAAACAAAATGATCAGTCACTGCTGTAAAAGAAAAATCAGTCTTTTCCACATAAACAAAATAAAAACAATTAACACATTTGCATTGTGAAATTATTGCTGTATCACTGTTTAGAATGTTTTAACTGAACTGTATGATCTTAAAAGAGTATAAATAAGGTAAAAAACTTCTAATCTCATGATTAAAATTCTATCTCCATTATCACCATCATTGTTTTTGAAATAACATTTTTTTCTTTTCAAGTGATTTAGTTTATTATTTATAAAACTGTTTTAGATGTCATACATTCAAACACTGAGGGACAAATCCTGCTTAAATTTTTTTTATATTAAAAAAATGCTCAAATGTTTCTAATGAAAATTTGTGTTGGACAAGGTCAGCAGGGTTTGATTTATTTTGGGAAAACTACTATCAAAGACAATAGAAGTGTGATCATAGGAAGTAAATTTGCATCTCAAAGTTATGGAAGACGAAAAATAAATGTGAAAGTTATTTTAAACTACAGGCTGAAGCTTACTTTTATGTACTTAATATTCACATTCTGGCAGGAAGAATGAAGATCTCATAAAATTTCTGGGAGTGTATTTCCTGTCAAATCTGTTGGTAAGTCTCAAGTTGAACAGTTCAATAATAGCTTGAGTGGCAATATCATGAACAATTCAGACAGAAATTCTATTTCTCTCTCCACTTATTTCGTTGCAAATATTTCTGGGAAATCGGGACTTATTTGAGTGGACTGCTCGACTTAGATCATAAAGGCTGGACTCCTTGCAGAGCTTTATTTGTTCAAAAATAAAGTCCTTGCTGCAAATTTTGCAAGTATCTCACTTTTCAGTGTAAAGCACAGCTTTCATATCTATAAAATGGGAACACAAGTATTTCTGCACTGGGGGATAGGGAGGGTGGATGTGAGAATTCATGTGTTGAATATAGGAGGCATTCCTCTCACCTTTCACCAGAGCAATGTAAGAGCAACGTGTAGGCAGATGGACAAGCAGACAGGCACCTCCTATTGCAGTGCAAATTAGCATAATATTTCATTCTTCTTCAGACACTGTTTTCCTGGGGGGGGCTGAAGGTGTCTGTCCTGCTCGTTGCCTCCTGTCTGTTACTCCTACTGCAGTTTTACAATACCTACATCCTTACTACCGTACTACAACTCCTCTCCAATTCCCAGAGCCCGCTTGCCAAATCTAATGAATCAGAATGAAGCTGCAACCACTTGGATCTGTGTAAACAGGGGATGGGGAGTCTGGGATTAATGAAGAAGGAGGACTAAACCCACTCCCCATCTGAAATCCCATGTTGCCAGCACAATTCTATCGCGTCACCATTCACATACAGAGCCATCTCTGGAAGTTGGCCACACTGACAGAGGCTCAACTATACATGGACTCCAAGACTGTATATGCAAGCTGCTCCTGCACCCTGTATGGAGAATACACACATGCACAGGGGTGGATGGTGGATTAACTCCAGAAGACTGATACTGTCACAGCAGCAATTTTCCTAAAAAAAGAAACCCTTTTTTTTCTTTTTTTCCTCTTTTTTTTTTTTAAACTTGAAAACTGGCAGGCATTTCCATGGTTACAGTTCCCTGTCAGTCCCCTACCTTCAGCCTTTTGATGCAAAACCATTCAAACATTGGAAGCACCTCTGGTGCTTTCTCCTTATTTTTCCTCCAGCTCCATATAATCAGGGTTGGTTTATGCATGGAAGAGTGGTGAGCATATACATCTTTGTCTCAGCCTTGCAGAACACAAAGATAACTGCTTCTCCAGAGCTCACATGCCAGCAGACCCAAGCAAAATAAAGTCTGTTCCTTTCAGTGGTCTCAGACAACAGGATTTGAGCATGGGCTCAAATGGACATGATCCATTTAATGATGACGGACAAGGTCTGAGGCTCTCAGCTATAGTCCCATAGTGTGAAAAAGAAAAACTACAGAAGAAACCATGTTCCATGAAGTTCAACAGTTATGCTGCTGGCTGAAAGCTTGTATTGCCCTGCTTCCCCACAGATATCCAACGCTCAACACATAATGGACCTCCTCCCAGTGAGACCTACCTGTTGGAAACATTTAATAGGGAACTCTTCACTCCCCTTGATATTTGGGCTGTGATCTGTCATCTTCTTTACATGGGCCACTTGGAGGGAAGAGGGTTTTTGTTTAAACTGAATAAATGAATGCAGCCTTTTCCAAAATGAAGCTTATTTACTAATTAGCACTTTTTGATTAATGCAAGCAATTTATGAAGATTATGCTCACAGTGTTCAGTTCAACAAAGCACTTAAGCTCATGCCAAACTTCAAATTCATCTCTAGTAAAACATGTTAAGAACATAATTTCCTTACTGTAGCAGAGCTGATAGCAAGAAGCAAAAGCAAAATTCTCTCTGTTAAAGGACACTTCACACTACTGAAATCCTATCAATAGCAAGCAAACAGTTCATGAGCAGGTTGAAATTTATCTGTATAAAGAGATAACAAAAAAGCTGACTAGCAAAATAATTTTTTCACAATCACAGCTTGATACCACTCGTTGCACTGCAGCTTAGGTTCTCAGCTGCACAAGATGGCACTGAGACCTAGTCTGGAATATTTGTTGCTGACATTGTGCCCTGAATTCCCTTCATAAAGGTATATCCTCTGCATTCAGCTTCTGAAGACAGTATTCTATATACTCCTGGACCACAAAGCTTGTGTTACATTGCTTACAGTCTTAAAGAATCTTTCACACTGTCCGCAAAGTGCAAACTGTTTGTCTGGCAGCTACTGCTCCCAAAGTCTTTCTTCATTTTCTTTCCTTGTTTATCACATCTTTAAAAATTGCGTCAGTAAGTAAAAATCACAAGAAGTGGCAGGCATTGACATCTTCATATCATCATCCAATCAGTGGCTCCTGCAGAGGAGATTATATTTAGTGTCATGCTCAAGCTGCCCACCTAAGTGTACCTCCAGTTTATCCCAAGACCTGAAAAACTGGCATACAGCACTGCTAACTGGCATACTGCCACACTGACAGATGGGCATGAGTTTAAGCAGCCAAGAGACAGAATATGATATCGAATGTGCATTCCAATTGTTGCTTTCCCAGCCAGGAATGTCACATCTGCAGCTTGTTCCCAGTGCTTATGCCTACGGCTAAGGGGATAGACCATCACTAGTTCAGTTCTGAGGTATATTCATTTAGAAAACTAATGTCTGTTTTCCCTGGCATGAGACATGGCTTCAGAGATTTAGGATTAGCTGTCTACAGAGGCATGCCTTTGTCTTTGACTCTCTACCAATGGATTCCATTGAATTGGCTGGTAAAACCCACAGTATGTCAACTGAGAGGGTGTGGAAGGTGCCCGGAAGTATTAACAAGATAAAATTAAGTTTTGAAGCAACTGTTATTACTGATAGCATAGTGATTACATAGCACCGAGTGAATGGTGCAATGCAAAATCCTTAATATGCCATCAAATTACAGAGAATCACACAGAACCATTTAGGTTGGAAGGGACCTCTTGAGATCAACTAGTCCAACCCCCATGCTTAAGCAGAGTCAGCTAGAGAAGGTATCCCAGAACCATGTCCGGACGGTTTCTGAATACCTTGACAGATGCATTCTCCACAGCCTGTCTGGGCAAACTGTTCCAGTGCTTGACCACTCTCACAGTAAAAAGTTTTTCTTGTATTCAGATGGAATTTTATGATTCTTAATTTGCATCCATTGCTTCTTGTCCTCTCACTGAGCACTACTGAGAAGAGTCTGGCTCCTTCTTCACTGTCTCACATCAGTTAATTTGCACATTGATAAGATCCACCTTGAGCCTTCTCTTCTCTAGGCTAAACAGTCCTAGCTCTCTCAGCCTTTCCTCACAGGAGAGATGCTCCAGTCCTTTCATCATCTTTATGGCCTTTCGCTGGATTCAGTCCAGTATGTCTGTGTCTCTCTTGTACTGGGGAGCCCAGAACAGGAACCAGCACTCCAGGTGTGTCCTTGCTAGTGCTGCATAGAGGGGAAGGATCACTTTCCTCGACCTGCTGGCAACACTCCTGCTAATGCAGCCCGGGATGCTGTTGGCATTCTTTGCCATAAGGGTGCACAGCTGGCTCATGGGCAGCTTGCTGTCCACCGTGACCCCAAGGTCCTCTGCAGAGCTGTTTTCCAGCTGGGTGGCCCCAGCACGAAGTGTTACACATTCCTCCCCAGATGCAGGAATTTCCATTTCTCATTGTTGAACTTAAAGAGGTTCCTGTCAGTCCAGTTCTTCGGCCTGCTCTGGGCATTCTGGATGGCAGCACAACCTTCTGCTGTATCAGCCAGTCCTCCCAGTTTTGTATTACCTGCTAACTTGCTGAGGGTGCACTCTGCCTCATCCTCCAGATCATTAATGAAGATACCAAATAGCACTGGTCCCAGTATCAACCCCTGTGGTATTCCACTAGTGACTGGCCTCCCTGTGCCTGACCATTCAGCCAGGTTTCATTTCTAACACTTGCATATTTCCAGTGGTGGTTTTCACAAGCAAGTTTGTCGCGTTTTAAGCCGAACTGACCACTGGAAATGTGGGGCACCCCAGATGGGACCAACAGATGCTGCTCCCCATCTGTCAAAGAGAGAGGCAGAGGCAGAAAAAAGAGGCCTAAGGGTTTAGAAGGAAAACTACTTTAATGAAATATTAATAATAAAATAAAAAAGAAAATAATGAAATGTATACAAAACCATATCAAGCTCTCAAGATGACAATCATGTCACCGGCTGGCACTGGAGAAGTCCCAGACTGGACTCAGTGATGGACGGGAACTGGATTCCGGATCTGTATTCAGGATCAGGATCAAAGGCAGATGACCAGACAGAGTCCTTCCCAGACGTTGGACATTGAAGAAAGAGCTGACCCTTTGATCCCTCAGCTTTTATACTGAGCATGAGGCAGATGGGATGGAATACCCTGTTGGTCAGTTTTGGGTCACCTGTCCTGTTCATTCCTCTCCACAGGTGGGACCCCTCTATGCTTTTCCGCTTCCAACCCTCCAACGGGCAAATAACAAAGTTGGTTGGCCTTGGCTGTTACAGCGATAAGTATAAGCAAGAGCCTCTCTGCATACCGTGCCTGGGCGTCAGCTGTAAACATTGGTCTTTCACAGTGTCTGCACAATGTGCTGTTAATTTCAGCAGTTAGAAGAGGCCCAGCTAAAAAGCAAAGTTCCTGAACAAAATTGGTCCTGTTTTACCTCAAACCAGGACAAGGTTTCTACACTATACTTAGTAATTTAAATAGTTCAATTTTTTTCTGGCTGCAGTGTATGCATCCCCAGAAGTTAAGCTTTACTACTGAGTCCAAGCGATGCAGAACAACACAATGGCGCCAAGATGCATCCTCCTAGAAAAAATTAATTTCATTCTTAGTTGGTAGTTATGCTAACTCTGGTCTTTCTGTTCATATACAGTTGTGCCAAAGTAGGTGGTAACTGGGTGCAATTTAACTTTTCATCCACACATGAGAGTAAACCAGAGCAACAAATTTCATCCCAGAGAATTTGGATGCAGCTGCCAAACACAAGCAGAAAATTGTGAAATGTGATTTGCTAAAACAATTTCAGTAGAAAAAGATTAATAATATGCAAAATGAAAGGTCTGATGTCTCCCACTAATTAAGTCTCAGCCAAAGTGTTATTGTAGATCCTATTAACTTGTCATCTTTCTTTTTCACATTTAAACTGAAGTAGATAATTTGTGTGAATTTTAAGAAAATAAGATTTTTTTTACCAGGTGAATCATGGTTGAATTATAAGGTTAATATGCTCTAAGTTATCCTACCATTCATATCACTAATTTTTAAGTGACCCATCAAAAGATAAAATTTAATGTTGCTATTATATCCTTTGGCCATGAGTATTAATTTTTTTTCCTGAAGCTGAATTCATGAATGCTCTCTGAAATGGCACTGTTTGTTTTTGACTCTCTGCAACTCTGGATCACTAGTTTAATACACTGAGCTGCTTTAAAAGGAATCCACATCAAAGTGGTAAGCTTCTTTCTGCTACACCAGACAATAGAGATGCTAAAGGATAACAATGCCTCCTGGGAAGGAAGTGAAAACGCATTGCTAAACTCTTGTAAGTCAGACTAAAATTGTAACATTCTCTGTATGTGGAGGCAAAATAACATAAAGAAAAACTGTCGGAAAGGGACTTGTCAGATGCCAAACACAAAGGCACAAGTTATCAGGATCAGAAAAAGTTCTATTTGTTACAATTTCAAAGTAAATGGCTCCACAGGGTTAAAAAAAGCAGTAACTTTTAAATGGGAGAAGAAGCCCCTGTATCTGGCAAGTGAGTGTATGGGTTTTTTTATAAACCGTACTCTCAAATCCGTTTGTATACACAAAGACATAAACATATCTTTCAAACTGTACATATCAAAGCAGTCAAAATAGTCTTCCACATAGGTTTATAAAATGATAGCACATCTTAGAGTTATAATATTTATTGAATATAGCAAAAAGTGACCTTTCAGTATTTTTTCTCTGCTATGATTTTTACTGAATGATCAGCTTTTAATATTAAGAGGAAAGCCTTAGAGAAGACAAAGCTGCAAGAGGAGTCATAGATTCCTATAACCCTTTGTACACCTCTAAACTTTCAACCCTGTATTTCTTTTATTTCTCAGATGAAATGAAATGTATCAAACCCAGTTCAATTTCTGTCTTTTAAAATATCGACAGTGAAAAACAGGGAAGCTGTGGATAATGTGGTAAGCAAAGAAAAAGCCCTGTGAGAAGGGAATCTTTGTTCTGTATCAGCCATTGTCAGAAAAGAAAAGTGGCTGTTCAAAGGCAGAAATGAGACACTACGTTTTCTTTTTCAATATAAGGGATAATAAGTTCTACAAAAGTACATGTGCGATATGTAGATCTCCACTGAAAAGTATTGTAACAGAGGCAGGGGACAGAGGTGATGATGGTGGTGGTAATAGAACAAAGGCAGAAATACGGCACAGGGATATGCATATGAGTGTCAGTTGATTGGGCAGTACCAAAAAATACTACCAAACAATATCTGAGGACAAAAAATCATGGATATTTCACTAAGCAGTTAGCAAAATTTAATTCTATGTCTAGATTTATGCTAAGATCAGCTCTTCTGTGTTTAACCACTACATTCACATTTATTTACTGGCTCAAGAAAGTTCCCTTACCAGAGAAGACTTCCCATATGAGCCAGGGCATTTGTTGCAGCCGCCTCATCAGCCTGACCTTCAGTTCCTGTTGTTGGAGGCACACATGGAGAAAATTTATTTACCATTCCTGAGGCCTGCTGAAATTCACGTCTCACTGGGGACTTGGCTCTGTAGGCCTTACATGACCTCTCTCAAAGACTGACGCTATCTTCTTCTGGAATATATTGGGATACTTTTTCTTATTGTGGGTCATTCATATTTGCTGCTTTTAGATATTGCCCTACCCTCCATCCTTCTCTTCAATGGGTACGGGATCAAATACCATCATAAGAGCCTTCCTAAAGACACTTACCTAATCTGTCTTCATTATTCCAGCAGAGCTGGCCCCTGCTTTTTTGGCTATGTGTGGATTTGCGTAGACTTCCTATCACTTCTTATTAGAACTTAGTCTCCCCATATTGCCTTAGTGGACACAAAAAGCCAAGTGTCTTTTTTTCATGTACTTGTCTGTACTTTTCTTCCTTAGCAAAGTTACCAAGTTCATGTTCATATGGAACATCTAGCCTGGTACAACTGAAACAGGGTCTGTCTTAGTAGCTAAATAGAGCTATAATTCTCCACAGCCAGAGAGGAGAAGAATTCAAGCTATTTGTCCATGCCTAAACTTCCTTCCTCAACAATTTTTATGAGTAATTGATGGTCCTAGATAGCAAATTATCTGAGTACTGAAATTGGGGGTTATGACTGACTATTTAGGCTTGTCCAAAATCTGACAACCAGTCATCACACAAAACAGAAATGGTATTCACTGCTTTTGCAGCTTTTTGAGCCAAAGATACACACCCAAAGAATTTAATCACTTTATTAA